>SSNS01000378.1:155909-188302 GCA_006937985.1 Aphyosemion australe
GCGTTGGCCCTGGCGTCATCTTTATGATCTTTTCCACTCTTGCTCTATTTTCTCTGTCCTGGGTGGAGGAAGACCAGAGTAAGTGTTCACTCTTTGACTGGAATGTCTCCTCAGGTGCCTGTTCTTCAGGTGCCTCTCCCTCTCCATCTGTTGACTGGTCAGTCTCCTCAAAGTATGGATCAAAATCTGTGTTGTCTTCCACTTCAGAGACATCCTCCGCTATCTCTGGTTCTTCATCATGTCCCAAAACCTGGACCAGAACCTCTTCAACAGATAACTGCTTGGTCAGTTGCCTACTCATTGTGCTCAGAGTAAAAGTGCAAGGCAAACATCCAGCTATATACATGGGGTCTGTGTGAAGATGATTCATTGATTAGTCTGGAAGGTGTGGTTCACGTGGGGAATCGGCACAAAAGCGTGGGAAAGAGATGGGTTCACATAACACACACCTGTCTAGTCTGTGTGAAGATATGATGCATCGTTTCATCAGGAAGTTTGTTCACGTGGGAGGACGCGGGAAAAAGATGTGTACCCCGAAAATACATTGTTCAGTCTGAAATGAGTGAGTGAGTGAGTGAGTGAGTTGGGGTGGTGTGTATAAGGATGTTTTCTGTCTGATGGATGCATATAGTCTGGATACCCCTACATTTCCTATGGCGGTCACTTTTGACCGGGAACACCACAGGTGTCAAAATTCAATGAAAAAGGTGATCATCATTTTTATATGATGGATGGAGGATGGATGGATGGATGGATGGATGGATGGATGGATGGATGGATGGAGGATGGATGGAGGATGGATGAATGGATGGAGGATGGGTGGATGGATGGATGGATGGATGGATGGATGAATGGATAGAGGGATGGATGGATGGATGGATGAATGGATGGATGGAGGATGGATGGAGGATGGATGGATGGATGGAGGATGGATGGATGGATGGATGGATGGATGGATGGATGGATGGATGGATGGATGGATGGAGGATGGATGGAGGATGGATGGATGGATGTTCTCAGATAACAAATCATTGAATTCAGTTTTAATAAAAGCATAAAGATGAGATCAGCTGTAAGGTGAACTGATGATGGAACTGGTTTTAATGTGTTCATAACAAAAAACAATGTTTTAAAGAGGACCTAGAATGTAAACCAACATGTTCCTTGTTGTTGTTGAATAAGTCAGCTTGGGTGGTCAACAGCAGCACGCCAAAAAGTCAAAGCCGTGTTTGACCTACTTTTTATGTAAATTAGAAAGTTGAAAAAGGTGAGAGAAAACCTCCTGTTCTGAGAAAGCCTTCCTTAACACTGTGCTGGTGAAGGTTCTCAGTCATCCAGGTCATGGTAATCCAAGGGGTTCAAATGAAGGCAACTGGACTTCTTTGGTTTCTTGAAGACGTTTCGCTTCTCATCCGAGGAGCTTTGTCAATTCTGACTGGAATATGGGAGGGTCGATCTTATAAACTGTAGCTGTCTATTGTTGCTCAACGAGCAGCATCTGCCTGTGAATGCCCCTCCTCCCTACCTCTTGATGAGTCGTTAGCCTCGTTAGCCTCTATTGTTTGTGAGTCGTTGTTTTGATTAGATGCAGGAGGGTGTGAACTGGACTGAAACTGTTTTGGAACTTGGTTCAAAGCTGCATTGTAGGTGCTGGAAAGGTGAAACCTGAGTCCTCCTCCTCTATTTAATGATGGTTTCTCCATTTTGACATAGATGGCTTCCTTCACTCCTCTCTCAAACCATCTATCTTCTCTGTCCAGATTCCTTCCTTAACACGTCATAAGGGGGAGCCTCGCCTCCTCAAACCTGCATGTGTCTGAGGCCTTCTGGGGAAACCAACCAATCAGCATGTCCTGGCAGGGTGGGCGGGGTCAACAGCTCTTTTCACTGAAGGCCTGAGAAAGGGGGTTTAGAATGGCCTGTATCAGGGCTCCTGGGACAGATGAAAGCCAAAAAAAATGTTCTTATGCTTTTTGGAGGCTCAAAGCTGTTTTAGATTGTTGATTAATTGCATTCTAGGACACCTTTAATACTTTTTATAAGGCTGCCACCTCCTGGGTCACTCAGGTTTCCTGATGGGATTCAAGAGAAAACCAAACTTTTTCTTGCACCAACAGCAGCAAAGCCACACTGTAGAAACAATGATCTAGATGTTTTGCATCGCTGCATAAAACTAAAGTCATTCCAGCCATCGGAAGAGTTTCCCATGTGAGAAAGTTCTCAGTGAAGCTGGTTGTGGATGGTTGTCTCATCTTGATGGGGACCCTGCAGCTCGGCCCAGCTTTACTCCTGGGTTTCCTCAGCCAGCCTCAGCCTTGCAGCAGATTGCATCAATGCCACGATTCCTTTCTGCCAAAACCATTGTTCCATTTGTCGGTTTTTATTTTCCTCTGTCCACCAACAGAACACCCCCGATGCTGACAAAACTCACCTGCTCGTGCTCCTCCTCTGCAGATGGATCAGGTATTTTTTAACTCACCTGCTTTGCCTCAATAATCTCATCATGCGAGCATTCAGAGCGAAACACCTTCAGCTGCTAGTCGGGGTGAGATTAGGCCGTTAGATTTGTCGCTGCAACACTTTTGGTCAGAATTCCTGAGCTGATAAAGTCGGAAATGATCAGAAAACCTGCAGCGGCGGAAACGTGCCGGAGAGTAGAGATAAAGACGAGTGTGTGTGTGTGTTTCTAAATGAAACCTGCTTATATCAACACAGACCAGTTGACAGGTTTCCGTGTGTTTAGAATTGGAATGGAGCCCTATTTTGACTACTACTAAGGAAATAATGAAAAGGGAAAGATAGCAGAAATGGAACATGATGCCGCGTCATCCACCTGCTCTGTTACACACACACACACACACACACACACACACACACACACACACACACACACACACACACACACACACACACACACACACACACACACACACACACACACACACACAAGGTCACATTACAGGAATAATGCGGGGACACATATTCCACTTGCAGCAGCGAGGATTACAGCGGGACTTTTCAGAGCAGAAATCAACAGAGTTTGGGTGAAACGACCGATTCAGTCCCAGTTTCCTGCTGCGCTCTGCAGTTCACCGCTGATTTTGAGTAGTCAATTATTTTCTGTCCACAAGTGACACAGCTGCCTGACTCGTCTGAGATGACACCATCAGTCAAAGCTGCTGAGCACACACTCCTTTTGCCTCCAAATCCCATTAAGTTAAACAGCCTCAGCTACTTTCCACATTCTCTAACACAATGCATTTTATTGCTGCGGCTCGGAAATGTGCAGGGAAAACGACGTCGTGGAAGCACCGGGGGAACGTTCTCAGCCGGAGTCAGAAACTACAGATGGGAGACTGAATTCATGCTGCTGGAAGCTCAGGTTTCCGTGTGTTTGCTGCAAAATGCAGCAGAACTCAAATAAATTTAAACAATTTGCTTTATTTTTTTATCAAGAGGTCTTTGTTTCACATATTTAACTTTTTAAACTCTAAAAATCACTTTAACCAAATCAAACAAAATAAGATCCGAGTTAATCTGAATGGAAGAAAGTTAGATAAACAAGGAGACTGAAGGCAATGCAAACAAGACGGAAAGATGGAAATCAAAGACCAATCAGCAAAATCTTAACCTGAATAACAAAACCATGACGTGAATCAGTGAGTCCAGCTCTCTCCTGCTGCTGCTTTTTCCTTCTGATGAACAGAATTCCTCATCGGGAATCTCAGCATCTCTATTTAAATGTAACAGAATCAGACTCTAAACTCCAGGAGTAAACTGTTTCAAACTTTCTACAGAGCAGACCTCCCCCGCCTCCACCTGATCAGCTGTCTGCTAACGCTGACAGGTGTGTGAGTGACAGGTGGAAACATGCAGGAGCCTGTCTCAGTAATGCTGAGACTCCAGAAAATGATGCTGCAGCTGCAGGATTTCAGGAGCGTTCTAACTTTGTGACCTGTTGAGTTAAACTAACTGGTTTAACTGGTTTAAACCTGTTTGCTAACTAGTCGCGTGAGCAGGAAGATGTAGCTTTTAGTTCAGATTTAGTTTTTAAATGTGTGAAAAAAGTTTTGTGAGTGAAAATAATCTAGTGTGATGAAAGTCTGACTGGGACTCTCATAACGTGATGATAAATAATGATTTTCTTCCTGTCTCATCGGTGCAGCAGGTCACGCGTGATCTGAAGCGTGTTCCGGTGTGAACAGGAGGATGATCATGTGACTGTGGGAAGGATAATGTGGTTGGACTCCAGGATCCTGAGGTTTGACGCTGAGCTGATTTCAGCTGTACGTTTCTGTCATCTCTGACTCCGCTCATCAGAGAAGCCTGTCGTCAGGGTGCGTGATGAACCATTGTTGCCATGGTTACAGTGAGTCAAGCCTTTGTGCTATCAATCAGAACAGCAACCTGTAGATGTCACCAGCCCCCCGCTGGGCGCGAGGAAGCGTTCTGATGCATTACGGTGATTATAAAGGAACATGATTGGTTTGGTTGCGGCGCCTCCAGGTCCCGGGTCGGCCCGCCCAGTTTACCTCCTTTATTCTCAGAATGGATTTGTTTGTATCTCACTAATTCACAATGCAGCAGTTTATGTTTATATATCATCTCCTCCTTTCTGCTCTCGCTAAGTGGCAGTCGATATGGAGCCGTGGTTTCATTTTCTCGGCTGCTCCTGCAGCAGCAGCTCTGCAGTTTGTCAGATTTGAAGCATATTAGTGAAAACTGGTTTCCTTTTGACAGTTTGACAGTTCAGATTTTCATGAGCCACTAATAACTCCTGGAATGGCTGCAGTCAGAATGTTGTTTGTCCCCTGCAGTTAGCGTCTTCTTTATCTAATGTTATTGATCATCTGGCGCTGCCTCGTGCACCCTGACTCCGTCGACACGCGCTCAGCGTGGCTCTTGGTGTGCGGATGTTGGAGCAGACGCTGTGTCTTTGCTCTCACCTCTCAGTTTGGGCTGAGTTAGACGCTCGGCAGGCGAGCCCAGATAAAATAAGTGGATTCAGACTGTTTTGCTAAATCTGCTCTGGACACAAATAGAGAGAGTCACTTGTTTCCAACACAACCCAGACTCACAAACTTCAGGAAATAATGATGGCAAAGGTTCTGCTCTCTCCATCTGAAACAAACACCAAACCCACCGCGGCCAGATGAGATTTCCCTCCAGTTCAAGGAGTCATCGTAGTCGGCAAATGAATTTAAAGCTGCTCCAAAACAAAGACTTTGATCCAAGTCCACATGGGCTTCGATCTAGATCCGACCGGAAAACCAAACATCGTGTCATCTAGGAAAAATGTTTGTTTGTGTCAACTTAAGAAGTTTAAAAAGACCCAAGATCAACAGAAGTGTTAGAGATGCTGCCTGTGGATCATCAGGCTCACCATGGTAACCACCAGTAGCTCATTAGGGTCACCATGGTAACCACCAGTAGCTCATTATGGTCACTATGGTAACCGCCAGTAACTAATCAGGCTCACCATGGTAACCACCAGTAGCTCATTATGGTCACTATGGTAACTGCCAGTAAATAATCAGGCGTTAACTATGGTAACCACCAGTAGCTCATTAGGGTCACCATGGTAACCATCAGTAACTAATCGGTAGTTTTAGATTTATACCACTGTCAGTTTAACGTTTCATGGATGTTTGCATGGAATTCTAGAGGTACTACAAACTGAAACAGGAAGTGCAGGAACACAAAACAAATCCAGGGAATGACAGGACATCTTTATTTGGGGTTGCACACAAACATAACTGAATGATTAACAGCTGTCTGTTGTTATCGTTCGCTTCTTTGTTGCTGTTGCAGCTTCTTTGAGATGCACTCATATATAATAAATAAATAACTAACATTAAAGTTAACTATTAATCATTTTAGTAGTTTAGATTTCTGTATAAAATTTGACCCAAATATGGTAAAAGTTTAACAAATAAAGATGAAAAAGAATCCAATAGAAATGTATTTCATATAATTCCACAAATATTTTAGCAAATCAGAGACATTATTATTATTATTATTATTATTATTATTAATAATCGGCATGTATCACTCATATCTAGGGTTTCCCTCTCTGGTCCTGAAAGGCTCTCACAGCCTCGGGTGTAAATACGGATTTGCTAACAGTCGATGTTGACACACGCATCTGTCACACACGACATGAAAAGAAGCCTCACATAAAAGGATTAAGCTGCTGCTCCAGAGCAGCTTTTGGGATTTTTGTGCTTCGTTCTTCACTCGGCAACGTGCTTCACCCCCCTTGAACTTATGTCAGCTTGTGCTGGTCTGGACACACACACACCCACACACACACGCACCCACACACACACGCACACGCACGCACGCACACACACACACACACACACACACACACACAGTCAGACAGAGTGAAATTCACTCACCTCGGCATCAGCACCTATCAGCTGGCTCCTCGTCACATAAACGCATCATAAGCCCTGCTAAGAGCAGAAGTCATGGTTCCATCAGTTGCAGCAGGTGGTCCACATCCCAGAAGCAGCAGATCAGCCCCAGACCATCACACCACCATGTCTGACTGCTGCTTTAGTGTCCGTTTGAATCCAGATGGAATGGGAAGCACAGCATCCAGAGGAGACTCAAGAGTCTTTGGGGTCATCAGGATGTTTTGGTGAAAATCAGACAGGTCTTTATTGATTCCTGACCTCTGACCTTAACCTGAACCAGGTGAGGCCTGCAGGGCTTCAGATGATGTTCTGGGTTACTTTAGAACGGGTAGGGATGTGTTGCTTTTTGAAATCTTTCAGCCTATAATGTTGTTGCTGGTGCAACTGGCCTGATTCATTCTCCCACAACACCTGATGGTTGTGGTTACAGATTCTACTGGTCCTGTTGGTTAGGATTCAGGTCAGCCATGAAAACACAGGAGACTTTCTCCAATCTGAAAACAGCTTTCTGATGTCAAGCACCATCAACAGGAACCGACCTGAAACCGGATGGATGATGTGGTCTACCCCCCACTCACGTCTCCTTTAACCTGTGAGGAGGCGATGGGAGGCTTTCAGGACGCATTAGCGGCGGGACATCACAGACGGCACCAAACCGCTTTGATCAGCCAGAGTCATGAAACAATGACGAAGGAACGAGTCGTTTCTCTGATTAAAGTTAATGACAAGCTGTTCTGTGGGAGCGCCGCGCCGACACCAGAGGCTTTTTACTGGAACCATTAATTCACACCAGGTGGATTTCATTAAAACAGGACTTCAAATGCTGATCTTCACAAGTTCCTTCATCTACGAGCTGAACCCCCCTACACACACACACACACACACACACACACACACACACACACACACACACACACACACACACACACACCTTTGATTATTTAAAGCTTCCACAGCTTCTGTGTGATAAAAATCCTTTAAAAATATTAAAAGCTCATATTTAGTAAAACTGATAAAACTATTGGTAATTTAACACATAAAAAATTAAAATGCAGTTGTTAAACATTTCATAGTCCATCCATCCATCCATCCATCCATCCATCCATCCATCCATCCATCCATCCATCCATCCATCCATCCATCCATCCATCCATCCATCGCTTATCCAGGGTCGGGCTCTGGGGGCAGCAGCCTAAGCCGAGAGTCCCAGACTTCCCTCTCTCCAGCCACCTGGGCTAGCTCCTCCAGGGGAATCCTAAGATGTTCCCAGGACCTCCACTGCGTCTTCCTGTAGGTCTCCTCCTAGTTGGACATGCCTGGAAAACCTCACCAGGGAGGCGTCCAGGAGGCATCCTAACCAGATGTTCATCCGTTGTTGATCATCTCTTCAGTTCCTCTGGTCTGAATGGGTTCATAATGAAGTTAATCTGTAGTTTGTTTTCCTGTGGTTCAGGTTCTTTTCACACAGAATAAACTTATTGGTCTGATCATCTGGGGGCGGGGCTACTACAAGGTTGTGCGTTCTGATCCCAAGCCAGCTGACAACACGCTCTAATCCCCCCTGAGCTATTTATCAACTATCTGAACTCTGCAGTGTTTTATGAGTCCGAGCTGATAAATCTGGCCAAAAGGTAACGTATCATCAACCGTCCAGGTGAGCTTCTGCTTCATTTCCAACCAGCTAGGAGCACTCAGTAGCTCCTGCATCCCAGATCGCATCACAAACCTGCTACGGAAGGGGGTTTGGCTAAAACTATGACCCATGAGTCATGTCACTGGGCCTTTCCATCGGATGTGTGAGTGTCGCGTTACGTCAGAAGAACAGTCCACAGCAGTTAGCTGCCGTTAAAGTGGATGGGTGCGTTTCCACCAGCTGCAAAGCATGCAGCTGGTGGAAACACGTTACACTCGATTCAAATTCATTTTGACCTGCTACATTTCCAGAACGCAACAAGCTCAACAGTTTAGCCAGACAGGAAGTCAAAAACAGAACGCAGTGTAAAACATCCAAGAAATTTCAAAATAAAAGTCACATGCAGATTTCTAGTCGCTTAACTACTGAAAAGCCTTCATCGTTTCCTGTGGAACCTCTGTAGCTCAGGTACGTTTTACACACATGATCCCTTTCTCTCGGTGGGAAAAGAGCTTGCTGAGTCGCTACGTCGTTAATCGCCGCTTATGCATCTAGTGGAAAGTTGGGGTCAGAGATTTAAGTCAACTGAATGACTGTTTTCATAATGTTGGATTTGAATTCTCCTTGTTCAGATTGTTTAAGCAGATCTTAATTCCTTGCTTCCCTCCTGCTGCTTAGTTAACTTCACTTTTCTTCTACTGCAGGCAGAATCCAGAAGAAAAGAGAAAAATGAGGAAAAGCCCCAGATTCACACTCAGTGTTGTACCATTTAGATTATTTATTCAATAGTTTTATTGTAACACAAAACCCAGACAGAAAAATATTCATTAATACAGTTTAACACACACACACACACACACACACACACACACACACACACACACACACACACACACACACACACACACACAGACACGCACACACACACACACACACACACACACACACTCATACTGTCTCCACTCAGCACTCTCCCTCCGCTCCACTGTATGCATAATCGCACTGAGTCATTAATAACCTATTAATATTGATGCATGTTATTTAAATGTGTGGGTCAGCGACTCGGTGGACCTCATTAAGTCTTTATGGGGTCAAACTGGGCCTGCAGTCCCTCCACAGTGTGCCTGATTACACTTTTAATAGGCTGAGGCTTTGATTTAGAGGCTCTCGGCCGCAAAGATGTGTTTTAATCGTCGGAGAGACGTTGGAGCAGGCAGGTGACTCCTGTCCTGATGGAGTAGCTCTCCCGATCACTATCATGTGTGTGTGTGTGGGTGGGTGGTTTGGACTCCAGCAGAGCTACCCTTTGTCACCATTTTTTGCTACATGTTTTTTTTTTTTTTAATAAAAAACACAAATATTGATCTTGCAAGTTCTGAGTTTGTTAAAAGTTTAAATCTATAACTTATGAATGATTTGTAACACCTGCGGCTGTAAACACACACTCATGCTGTTGGAAACTGAATTTTTTTCTTCTTTATTTTTTGTTTAGTGCAAAAAAAAAAATCCTTCAGTTTTTCCACATTTATAATAACTGAAGATTCCTACATGCATCCTGGGATTCCAACTAATTATTAAAGTCTGACTCCTGTTTTCTTCTGCACTGTTTTTATGGGGTAAGCAGACCTCTGACCTTTGAACCCGCTGTAGAAACCTTCTGTATTTCTGATAAAAAGGTCCTATATCATGCAAAATCCACTTTTTGAAGCTTGTGACCATGCTTTATTGTTATTTCATCATGAAAACGCACACAAAGCATTTTTTGGCTTAATGCATGCATTCTTGTGTCTCAGCTGGTCTGCGCAGCAGTTCGAGTCCCGAGCTCTCCTCCCCTGGACTGTAAACACTAACACCCAGTCTCTCTGTGTAGCTAGCGGGAGCTTTAATCTCCGCAGTCGTGAAAAAGTGCTTTCTTTCTTGTCTAGTCTACACTTTTAATAATGTCTAGAACCTAAAAATGGAGTTCTGTCTGCAAGAGATACAGGATCCCTGTCCAGTCTTCCAGTTTATCTTCAGGAGCTTTCAGAACCCGAGCCAGAATGTGACCACAGACTGCTTGTTAAACCAGTCAGTACTGGAGTGCGTTCAGATGGATTACTTCTTCAAACCAGCTAAAACAACCTTCTTGATAGGCGAGGGAGGTGAGTAAATTCAAGATGCTAGGGGTTGTAAAGTTTGGTGGGTGAGCGTCAGGGACGGACTGAGACAATAATTAATGAATCTGCTACCATCTAAGCTGCCTTTTCCAGTTTGAATCCAAGCTTCTTATTTCTGGGTTGAAGGACTGGCTCACCAAAATAACTTCTACACCTCAATAGTGCCATCCTCTCTTTTCATTTTGAGGACATTATTCAGAATTTCATACAATCTCCTTCTAAATAAAACATTTTAAACAAAACGCAGAAGAAAAAAAGCACGGTGCAAAAATCTGGAACATCAAAGCTGCAGTTATCGATTTGATGTGGAACAATGAAGTTGGACCCCGAAGGCGGAGGATAAATGTTTGTAGCTGGTTGTAAAACGGATGGTGGGATGTGTGAAAAACCTGCTGACTCATCGTTTCTGACTCTGCCCGGGAAGGAGAGCAGCGGTACCGGAGAACCACCGGAGAGACGGACCCGGGTCTCCACAGCCTTTCATCTCCACCTGGTTCATCCTCGCTCTCAACACACACACACACGCACGCACGCACACACACACATGCACGCACGCACGCACGCACGCACGCACGCACGTTTTCCCCACACAGGTCTACTCCTGACTGGATCTTCTGGCAGCTTCATGGTTCCTCGTCCTGCACATCATCTCAGTACCTCCAGTGTGTCTGATCCAGCAGAACGAAGGTGGTTCTGGACTCTGCGCAGGCTCGGGTTGGATCCAGACCCGTGGGTGAAGACAGCAGAGTTTCCCTCCTCAGTGCCAGCAGCCTCGGCGACCCTTACCCATGCCGGCTCTTCTAAATCATTTCTCTCCTGGAGAAGAGTTAAGCATTTGAGCAGCTCACTTCAGCAGATAACTAGGTCTACCCCCCCACACCACCTGATTAAGAGCTCAGCCTTGAAGGACCACTCTGCCTCCGACATAAAAACGCCCCCTCTGGTTTCATCGCTCCTCTGGTTCAGAGAATTTAAAAACATTTTCTAAAGAAGTCGTTTGCATTTTCCCCATCCTTCAGGTAATCTTCATAACTACCAGAGGAGCGGTAAAGAAACCAGCTTTAAATGCAGAACAGGAGACAATCGGAGCAAAGTTCTTTGATAATTTAACACCAAGATTAATTAAATGTGAGCTGCCAGCAGTTTGGGCATTTCTCAGCTAAGCAGGCTAATAGCCAGGCAGCTTTAGTGTGGGATTGATGCAGTTTAGGTCTACGGTAGGAGAAGGCTGAATAGGCTGGGAGCTTTGATGAGTGATTGGAGGCTCAAAAATGCAAGAAAAGACTTGAATTTTCTGTTTGAATCACATCGATTGAGTGTGAATGACTCTAATATATTCATCTGTTGTCTTCCTGCTGTTGAAAATGTCAGGAGTCCTCCAGTCTGTCATGACCTTGTCTCATAGTTAGGGTCTCTTCCTGTTTCTGAGCTGGAGACACAAAACTGCAAAACAAAGTGATTTTTTAAACTCTTCATAAAGGTGTCCCACATTTCTCCATTTCTGACTCACTGAAACCAAATCCAGAAGGTTTCAGAATCCAGAGGGTGACCATTTAAAAGAAAACGTGCAGATGGAGCTGTCCGTGGTGCTGAAACGTCCCTGGAGCAAGAGACGTCCCAGCACAGATCCTGATCTTTCTACAGGAATTATTTATCCTCTGGTTTCGGGAACACCTTGGGATTCTCCAGGAGGAGCTGGAGTGTCTCTGATGAGAAGGAGGTCTATGTTTCCATCTTCAGCAATGTTCTGGAAGCTCTGGCTTCTGTGACCCAGTGGGATGCTGGAGTTAGTCAGCCTTTTATCTGAACTATGTTTAAGATATAAAGTGTATATTATAGTAAATTAAAGGCAGTCGTGGCCAAACAAAACCTTTTACTCCGCGGCGTCGCCTCAGAAGCCGGCCGCGGTTGTGACACAAATTTCCACAATAATTGGAAAATAAACAAAGCAAAAAGTGTTGGAAAAGCAATTTGTCGTGCTGTAGAGTCAAACACTAATTTATAGAAATCAGCAGCATTGTTCCAGTTTTTCAGCCAGAAGAAAAGAAGCTGCATTCATCACTGTCTGATCATTTTCATAAACATCCTTCACACGCTGTTCCCATCGTTATTTACTCTTCTCTTCCAGCCCCTTGAGTCTTAGCGCAGCGCTACGTGCATGCTAATTATCCGAGTGTAGCAACACAATATTGTTACGTAAAAGTCTAGTTTGTGTGAATGTAAAATGAGACGATGTCAGACGAGAGATAAGCAGCTCCGACGCTGATGCGTTTGTAATGAGACCTCCTCCTCCTCACACAGAAGTTCTGACTCGTACATAAGCACTTTGTTTTGGGTTGTGGGTGTTGCTGCTTTCCCGCTTTTCTTTGTTTTCAGACTGTAAAAATAGACTTGAATGCAGCAGCAGCAGCTGTGTGATGCAGCTCTGAACACACTGGCTGCCATGGTGATCATCAGAGAGCGGCTGGGAGCTGACAGGCAGAGCCAAATGGCAGCTCTCATGCTCCCGCCGTCCATCAGAACCAAACACAAGCACTTCACTGAGCTTCACCTCTGTTCTCCGCTGTTCTCGTCTCTCTGCCAGACGCCCGTTCAGGTGGAGACGCGCCGACTCGAAACTGTTGGAACTTGATGCTGAAACTAGAAAATGAATCCTTTGGCTTGATCTGTAACTGCTCACCTCATCAGAGGAAAGTGGTGGTGCTCCTGACAAAGACAGGTTTTATACACACAAGGTGGCTGATGGGAAATAAGAGCAGCTCTGAGTGTTCCTGCCACCGCATGGCTGAGCTGAACCAGACACAAAACAAGGTCACGGTTTTGACATCAGGTAGCTTCTGTCCGACGGAGGTCTGGAGCTGCGTGAAGAAAGATAAATAAGGACGACGAGCTGAGACGAAACTCAAAATGTCAAAGTAAAAGTAGAAAAACTAAGTGTACGTTATTTCAGGAACAGCCCATGAAACCAAAACCCACTTAGTTACTGAAGGGTTAGGGTCACTAGTGGTAATGATAGTAGTAGTAGTAGTAGCAGTAGTGGTAGTAGTCGTGGCATTAGTAGTGAGAGTAGTAGAGGTAGCAGTAGTAAAGGTAGTAGTAGTAGTAGTAATAGTAGTATTAGTAGTAATAGTAGTAGTAGTCAGAGTAGTAGTGGTAATAGTAGTAGTAATAGTGGTAGTAGTCAGAGTAGTAGTGGTAATAGTAGTAGTAATAGTGGTAGTAGTCAGAGTAGTAGTAGTAGTAGTAGTAGTGGTAATAGTAGCGGTAGTATTGATAGTAGTGGTAGTAGTATTAGTAGTAGTAGTGGCAGTAGTAATAGTAGTATTAGTAGTAGTGGTCAGAGTAGTAGTGGTAATAGTAGTAGTAATAGTGGTGGTAGTCAGAGTAGTAGTAGTAGTAGTAGTAGTAGTAATAGTAGTAGTGGTCAGAGTAGTAGTAGTGGTAGTAGTAGTAGTAGAGGTAGTATTAGTAGTAGTAGAGGTAGTAGTAGTAGTAGTAGAGGTAGTAGTAGTACTAGTAGTAGTAGTAGTAGTAGAGGTAATAGTAGTAGTAGTAGTAGATGTAGTAGTAGTAGTAGTAGTAGTGGTAGTAGTAATAGTAGTATTAGTAGTAATAGTAGTAGTGGTCAGAGTAGTAGTGGTAATAGTAGTAGTAATAGTGGTAGTAGTCAGAGTAATAGTAGTAGTAGTAGTAGTAATAGTAATAGTAGTAGTGGTCAGAGTAGTAGTAGTGGTAGTAGTAGTAGTAGAGGTAGTATTAGTAGTAGTAGAGGTAGTAGTAGTAGAGGTAGTAGTACTAGTAGTAGTAGTAGTAGTGATAGTAGTAGTAGTGATAGTAGTCATCATCATCGTTGTTTTATGGAGACATGAACAGTAACTGCTGGTTTTACATTTTACTGTGAAGATTTGCGTTTTTTTCATTTAATGATTATTTCGCAGGTTGTTTCTGACCTTTGACCTCATTCTAAAATCAGATTGGAACCATGAGCGGTTCTTTTCTCTCTCTTTCTCCCTCTCTCCTCTCTCTCTCTCTCTCTCTCTCTCCTCTCTCTCTCTCTCTCTCTCTCTCTCTCTTTTCTGCCTTCTAGACAAAGGGAAAGAAAACATTTTTTAAGCTTTAAATTAGCCAGTGACGTTGAAAATTGCCAGATTCCGGTCACCAGCTAACCAGTCAGTGCATCCATAATGAAAAGACTTCATGCCCTCTTGGTCATTAAGAGGAAAAACGTTTTTAATAAATAGAATATTATTAAATCATCTATGTTGTGTTTTCGTTCTCATACAGGTACTGATCCACATGCTGACACACACCAGCAGATTTCTAGTGGTTTGTCCAACCAGCCTGATTACAGATCCATTATAAATGACTACAGCTGTCTCAAACTGACACCTGATAGCAGATCAAGGTGTTTGTATTGATTGGTATCAAATAGTGTTTTTTCCCCGTGTCCTGTCCGGCTGTATAACAATCAGAATTGATGTCTGAGTGCTGAAAACAAGCCTCAGCTTTACATGAAATGAGCGGTTCGGAGGAGCTCTGGTATTCTGGAGCTCTGATGGAGCTCTGGGGCTGCGAGAGAACAGCAACATGACGATTGGTTTATTTCTGTTTCTGCTTCGATGACCTTCAGTCTGGAACCTGATGGTCGTTTCTGCACACGCGACAATCAATACGTAAGATCAGAAAGGAGAGGTCACATGGAGAACTTTACCAGCCGATCAATGGGCCAGAGTTCTGGCTCGTTTTGTTGTTAACCTGCCTTCATCTTTTTTTCTACTCTTTAATGGAAAGTTCGCTGTGGAAGATTAAACCCTGATCTGTGCGGCGCCTCATTAGAAGCTCCAGCAGAAGGTAAACATGCTGCTGAAGTCCGCCTGAACAGAACCGGAGGCTGAGTCATCATCTGCTGCTTCTGCAGAAGCTCCACATCATATTAACCATGACCTCCACGGCTCTTTATGAGCCGAGGAGGAACTTTCTTACCTGTTCTCTCGCGTATTGATTTATTTATCTGTGTTCAGTCGGAAAATGTCAGAGAATGTAAGGAATCAACATCTTTACAGACTAGAATTCAATTAAATCAACAATAAAGAAGATTTGAAAAAGAATTTTCAGCATTTTTATGTTTATGCTGATTTTTCACAGGTGCTTTAGTTTTATTTGCATTTGGATAAATGAAGATTTCTGTCATCTTTATGAAAGAAGTCCTGTTCAAAATATTTATCTCAGAAACATCACGGTGCTGCGACCAGGTTCAGGTTCAAGCACTTTCAAGGGTTTCAAGCACTTGTCAGAACGGGAAAATGAGTGAATGTTTTTGCAGGTTCTGTAATCTCTGTTCATCTGCTGGTCATGAGGACCATCCAGGTTCTCCTCCCTCCCTCAGCAGCAGAGGAGCAGAACTCCGGATCACGCTGACGTCCTGCTGGCTGGAGGAAGCTGGCCCAACTTGGATAACAGCAGCAGATTGAACCCACACGCTGGGTCAGCTTCTGAACCATCTGCTGGTACCAGGGGAGTCTGGTGTAGAGACCCCCACCTCCACCCCGTCCCTCTGGAGCCTCCCCAGCCTGGGCCCCGCTCTGGCCCCCGTTCAGGTGACCGCTACATATGCTGTCATCTCTGAGCTGGAGCCAAGGTTCTCCCTCCATCTGATGTGTTTGAGTCACAGTTTGGACTAAAGCAGAAGAATCTAATAAAATCAAGGAAACCTATTAATGAACAAAGACTGAGATGGACTAGCTCTTAAACTTTGTGTCAGTTTATGGGCTGCGACGCTCCTAAAGCTAGATAAACTTAAGACAATCCCAGAAGATGTTTGCTGCTTCATTTTGGTTTTAAATTCTGGAAAAGAAAGTAAATGTGTGTAAAACGTGTGAGTGGCTGAGACATAATGTTTAAAATAGATTAAGAACACGGGTGCTGATGCACCCAAACCACATCAGCTTTGATCAAATCTGATCTGAAACAAAAGGTTTCATAAAATGTAGAAGAAAAGAAAAACAAAGAAAAATCTACAGAAATGTTGAAACTCCTTCCAGTTGCTCATTAGGATCACCATGGTAACCAGCCACCTGTGTGGAGACCTGTTCAGGGAGCCTCCCCTTGCTCTAAACCAGCTGCGCCCCTGACATCAGTAAGAAATAAGCAGGTAGTGAGAGACAACAGATTTTAGCTATAAAAGAAAAAAAAAATACTTCCATTAAAAAAAACTCTTGCATGGAGGTTGTTGGTTAGAAACTCTGCCTCATTACTGAATATTTAATCTGATGCTGTCATGCTGTTCAGGCTCACGCTCTCTAACCTCTGAGATCCTCCTCAGCTCTGGAGCTCTGATGGACGGCTGCTGATTAAAATATTAGCAGACTTCGTGTTTCTAATCAGAGCGGAGGACATCGATGGGGAAAAAAATAAATAAAAAGATCAGGATGGAGGACCAGCATGTGGACCGAATGAGGTCAGACGTTTCCACGCGTGAAGCTGGAGCTGGAGAGCTCATGATGGATGAGGTTCAGACTCAGAGGCTGCTGCTTTAGAAGGAGGAGGAGGACTTTGTGTCTGAGGGATCAGAGTTGTAAAACCTCCAGGCACTCCAATCAGCAGCCTCGGCTCTGGCTGCAGACCGCCCGCTGCAACACGCGTGTTGCAGAGCTTCTTGATTAGCGTGCGCTCGCTCCACACGGACCGGCCCACATCCCTAATCACAGGCAGAAAATCTTTGAGGGCTTAAAGCAGCAATTACAGTAAAGTCGATCGATAATGACGGGTTAGAGCCGACCAAATGACTTTTAATAGATTTTAAAAGCTGGTGTAAATAATGCAGGTGATTGGTTACTGCTGCTGAAGCATGGAGGTGAGACGGGTTCCTCCGTGTTTTACTGCTGCTGAAGCATGGAGGTGAGACGGGTTCCTCTGTGTTTTACTGCTGCTGAAGCATGGAGGTGAGACGGGTTCCTCTGTGTTTTACTGCTGCTGAAGCATGGAGGTGAGACGGGTTCCTCCGTGTTTTACTGCTGCTGAAGCATGGAGGTGAGACGGGTTCCTCCGTGTTTTACTGCTGCTGAAGCATGGGTATGAGACGGGTTCCTTCGTGTTTTACTGCTGCTGAAGCATGGGTGTGAGACGGGTTCCTCCGTGTTTTACTGCTGCTGATGCATGGGTGTGAGACGGGTTCCTCCGTGTTTTACTGCTGCTGAAGCATGGGTGTGAGACGGGTTCGTCCGTGTTTTACTGCTGCTGATGCATGGGTGTGAGACGGGTTCCTCTGTGTTTTACTGCTGCTGAAGCATGGGTGTGAGACGGGTTCCTCCGTGTTTTACTGCTGCTGAAGCATGGAGGTGAGACGGCTTCCTCCGTCTGAAGACTGAAGACTAACTCACCTAAACCGTCCATGTTTCTTTTTAAGGTTTTTCTTGTTTTCTCCAACTTTTCCCATGTTGGGCTCTCACTCATGAAGCACGCCGCCTGTTCCATCCGAGAGAGAGAGACGCCGTTTCCTTGTTGCTCTGCTTGTTTGTCTGCGGTGATACTGAAGGAGCTCTGAAGCGTAGGATTGGACCAGCAGTAAACACAGAATCACCTCCTAAATGTGCCACTTCCACAGAAAAACAAACCTGCAAAGATTGGTTTCCTTTGCAGCTGCTGGTGACGTTCTGCAACGTCTCCAAACGTTTGTGGGTTTCGATTTTCCTCATGCAGCTTCAGAAGAACCTGAGAAAACAATCAGTTACCAGCAGCTGTAGCCAGTCTCAGGTGAGATTCTATGGGTCTGAAAATCTGTGAAACTCGAGACCACTTTGGGAAGAGCTGGTGTCCAAACTACAAACCAAACAAGACTTTTGTGATTAAAGGAAATCAGCAGGATTATTTGCCGTTTTGACACATTAAAACATATTTTCATACATTCTGCTCATAATCTGCTCTGAGAAACTGGTAGAAAAAGTTTGTCCTTCATTCGTTTTATTTGAATTTTTATTTTGAACATTTTTTCTGAGGCTCAAACAAAAAAAAGATTTTACTGTTTACTCATTATGACATCGTTTGAGTCAGTAGTGACGGTCGTCAGGCAGGAAGGAAATAATCTAAAGTTTATTCATTTATTTTTCTGTTTTCTGGCTCCTGTGATGCTTGATTGACAGCTCTCTCTCTCTCTCCTCTCCTCCATCTGTTTCCTGTCCTTCTTCAGTCTCTCCATCACCCGTCCTGTCTCATCCTTCGTCCCCGAGGCGGCAGCTTTGAAGCCGTGATGGCGACAGAGGAAGGTTCAAGGAAATTAACGTGTGTGTGCACATGCATGTGTTTGAGTGTGTGCATGCATGCACACACACACATATGAATGTGTGTGTGTGCGCGTGCATGTGGGTGTGTGCGCGTATGTGTGTTTGTGTGCGCGTATGTGTGTTTGTGTGCATGCGTGTGTGTGTTTATGTGCATGCGTGTGTGTGTTTGTGTGCATGCGTATGTGTGTTTGTGTGCATGCGTGTGTGTTTGTGTGCATGCGTATGTGTGTTTGTGTGCATGCGTATGTGTGTTTGTGTGCATGCGTATGTGTTTGTGTGCATGCATGTGTGTGTGTCTTTTCTCCATTTGGGAAATAAAAGCGACAGAACAAAACGCTGCAGCTCCTCCCTGCAGGAGGAGTTCTGATCTCCTCCTCTGAGGAGAAGCTGCAGTTTGCAGGAGTCAAATGTTTTCGTGCGTTTTGCTCTCAGGTGGAGTGAAGGTTCGTCTGTAAAGTGTTGAGGTCGGATAAAAATTTAATGTGGGATAAATTCATCTGTGGTTTCAGAATCAGCTTCTCTGAGTCGATGAAAGAATTTAGAGATTCAACCTGCAGAACCGTCTGACATTCAGCTCCAACAGACCCGGTGGGGAGCCAGACTTCTCTCAGCTGTTGGAGCTCTTGTATCAGAACCTAATAGAAATGATCTGGACCAGCCTGCATCATACTGAACCTCCAACAATCATCTGTTTGACTTTAACAGCCTCACATGGTTCTAGACGAGTTCTGGTCCAGTCTCCTTTACAATGTTGCTTCAGCTCTTTGAGGATCCCGGGTTCTGGTGTCTGCTTCTGTGCATCATGATTCTGGTTTATGACCTGTTCCAAGCTTCACATCCACAGGAGTTCCTGGTGGACTCGGTGAGTCCTGTAGCTGCAGAACCAGCCCAAACCATCAGCCCTCCACCACCGTGATGACTGCTGGGATCAGCCGACTGGTTTTCTCCCAACATGCTGCAGAGCATTATGGGTAAACATCTCCACACGGGTCAGTCATCTTGAGCTGAGATGTTTTAGTGAGAAGGATTTTTCTCTGTAGCTGCATGGTGGCGCTTGCGCCTCACAGCGAGATGGTTGCAGGTTCAAATCCTGGCTGCAGCCTTTTTGTGTGGCGTTAACATGTCCCCCCATGCATGCATGGGTTTGCTCTGGTTTCCTCCCACAGATAAAAACAGAACAAACAGGTAAACTGGAGACTAAATTGTCCCTATAGGAGTGAGTGATCGTCTCTGTGTCCCTGATGGACCTGTCCAGGTGTCCCTTGCCTCTCACCTGGTGACTGTTGGAGTTAGACACCAGCTCCCTGAGACCCTGGTGAGGAAAAGTGATTATGACAGTGAATGAATGAATTTTTCTCCTGCAGCCAAACAGCCAGATTTGCTTTTGCTCACCATCCTGCCGTGACCTTTAACCTTTAATCTGCTAACTGAGGCCTCTAGAGTCTGGGATGAAGCTCCTGAGGTGTTCTCTGACTGTTGACCTCTGACCTTAAGGGTAATTCATTGGTACAGTCACTCCTGATCAGTCTTAGAAGTGTTCCACTCATACTTTTTCTCTATAGAATAGACACTAGAAATTGACCTTTGACCTTTCAAAGATTGATGAGTTGCTTTTCTGAGGTCTTTGCTGATGTCGTTGCTTGCGTTAACACACGCCTGTAGGCTCCAGAGCAGCAATCTGATTAAACTCTGCTTTAGTAGAGATGCTGATGAAGATCAGCTCATCATCACATCTGATCAGCAGTCCTTCTTATGTTCTGATGCACAAACCCTTTAAAGACGAGAGAGGGTGAACTTTAAACACAGCCTGTTTGAGTGGTTTTCCTCGTTTGACTGTGCAGCATTTGCCGTGTTTTTATCCATCTTTCCCGCTCACAGATTGACTCGGCTCTAATCTCTGATCTAACTTTCTACCTCTTTAAAATGAAGGTCATCCATTTTTATGGCCCCCACGTAAAGCTGCTAATAACAATCGGAAAAATGAATGAAATCAATTAGGAATCCTGCAGCAGCTGCTGGCTGATCCGAGCAGGTCTGCTATAATGAGGAGTGTTCAGATATTGATCTGATGTTGTCCACGAAATTCACACTGATAAGACCGTGAAATTAAATCATTTAGCATCGCTGCACGCTCCGTGTGTTTATCTTAATAGCGGTTGCAAATTGACATTTTAAACAGCCTCAGCTGAGGAAAACACACGTCACGATCACATCTCAGTCCGACTGGAGCTGCTGGTGCTGATGGGAGTCGGATGTAAGATCCAGAATGCTTCAGACACGTAACACACTCATGTTTGGTTTCCTCTGTAGAAACTAATGGATTTATTTCTGCCTCATTTGTCCTTTGAGTCTCAAAGTGTTTCAGAATGAGACAGCGTGTTTTACTGTCTCCGTGTATCTCAGAGTGTCTTCATGTGTCTCAAAATGTCTCCGTGTGTCTCAAAATGTCTCAGTGTGTCTCAAAATGTCTCTGTGTGTCTCAAAATGTCTCTGTGTGTCTCAGAATGTCTCCGTGTGTCTCAAAATGTCTCCGTGTGTCTCAGAATGTCTCAGTGTGTCTCAGAGTGTCTTCATGTGTCTCAAAATGTCTCAGTGTGTCTCAGAATGTCTCAGTGTGTCTCAGAATGTCTCCGTGTGTCTCAAAATGTCTCCGTGTGTCTCAAAATGTCTCCGTGTGTCTCAAAATGTCTCCGTGTGTCTCAAAATGTCTCCGTGTGTCTCAGAATGTCTCCGTGTGTCTCAGAATGTCTCAGTGTGTCTCAGAATGTCTCCGTGTGTCTCAGAATGTCTCCGTGTGTCTCAGAATGTCTCAGAATGTCTCTGTGTGTCTCAAAATGTCTCCGTGTGTCTCAGAATGTCTCCGTGTGTCTCAGAATGTCTCCGTGTGTCTCAAAATGTCTCCGTGTGTTTCAGAATGTCTCTGTGTGTCTCAAAATGTCTCTGTGTGTCTCAAAATGTCTCTGTGTGTCTCAAAATGTCTCCGTGTGTCTCAAAATGTCTCTGTGTCTCAGAATGTCTCTGTGTGTCTCAGAATGTCTCCGTGTGTCTCAAAATGTCTCTGTGTGTCTCAAAATGTCTCCGTGTGTCTCAGAATGTCTCTGTGTGTCTCAAAATGTCTCTGTGTGTCTCAAAATGTCTCCGTGTGTCTCAGAATGTCTCCGTGTGTCTCAAAATGTCTCTGTGTGTCTCAAAATGTCTCCGTGTGTCTCAAAATGTCTCTGTGTCTTAGAATGTCTCAGTGTGTCTCAAAATATCTCCGTGTGTCTCAGAATGTCTCTGTGTGTCTCAAAATGTCTCTGTCTCTTAGAATGTCTCCGTGTGTCTCAGAATGTCTCAGTGTGTCTCAGAATGTCTCAGTGTGTCTCCATGTGTCTCAAAATGTCTCTGTGTGTCTCAAAATGTCTCTGTGTGTCTCCATGTGTCTCAGAATGCCTCTGACTGTCTCAGAATGTGTCCGTGTCTCAGTGTGTCTCCGAATGTCTCAGTGTGTCTCCATGTGTCTCAAAATGTCTGTGTGTCTCCGAATGTCTCAGTGTGTCTCAGTGTGTCTCAGAATGTCTCTGTGTGTCTCCGAATGTCTCAGTGTGTCTCCATGTGTCTCAGAATGCCTCTGACTGTCTCAGAATGTGTCCGTGTCTCAGTGTGTCTCTGTGTGTCTCAGAATGTCTCCGTGTGTCTCAGAGTTTCCATGTGTTGTGGTCCTTAAACGCATCGTGACTCTGGTAAAAACAACGCTGCAGGAGGTGTCGGGAGGTGGAAAGCCTGTAAAAGAGGCCACAGGTTATCACATCTGCTGGTGTGTGTGCTCAGGTGCGTTGGTGTGAGTGTGCACCTGCTGTGTAAGCACAGCTGTAATGAGAGCCGATGGAGCGTGGCGTACACACTCACCCCGTCTCTCCTGCTCCGACATCCTGACGGGAACCGAAGGCACATCTGACGGGGTTCTCTCTCCCTCAAAGTCAGATCCAAGCACTTTTCAAGGGGATTCTTTAGAATCATCGTCCAGAACTACAGACAGTTATCAGTTAGAATCGGAACACTTTGGTCTTTTATGACACGTTTTTGTAAAAATTACAACATTCATGCAGATGTTTGCTTTTTCCTGTTTAACATTTCATAAAACTCTAAACTGGAATTGCAATTTTGTCATCAGAATGTCAGATTTAGTCTCTAATCCATTATATCCTAGTTCCACAGGAGTCCAACCACTCCCAAGGGCGTCCTGCCCGTAGACTCGAATCCCGGGCTTAGAAGGATTCTGGACTCCAGCAGCGACTGAGATTATCCCACAGATTTCTGAAAAAGATGGAAAACCCTCCCTGTGTTGGGAGTGACTTTCTGCCTCCAGGTGAGAACTTCTTGGTGACTCGTTCCTGTATGATGGGAGAATGGAGTCTGGACTGGGACCATGTCAGGAGTAATGAGGATGTTGATCCGGTCTGTTTTTGTGAAGAAGGAGCTGAGATGAAAGGAAAATAGGGATAAAGTGAGGAGCTCAGAGCCGAGCTGCTGCTCCTGCTGCCTGAGGTAGCTTCTGGTTCCCTCTTTGGTCTGGGAATGTTGTTCCAAGGAAGAGCTGGGGAACACTGTTACATCTTCAATCTGACCTTGGATCTGTGGAGGAGGGGGAGAGCAAGGCCCCTATGACCTTCTCATCCCAACCCAGACATGCTATGATCTGGATGATGTCCCTTCCTTGTTGCTATTAGGATGAGTTGGTCTCATCGATGCAGCGTTGTTACTGGGAAGGTTTAGTTTGTGGATCAGAAATAGAACCGAGTCTCCAGAGAAGAACCGGATCAATCCGAGGGGTGACTCAGCTAAACCGACCTTCTCACTCATAACCACCCCGACGTCACGTCCCCATCGCTGCTCCACCACCTCTCACACTTAGTCCAGATTAATTAGAGCTTAGCCGTGTTTTAATGTGACATCGGTCATCCGGATGATTTACAAATCCTCTTCTCCGGAGCTCGTCTCCGGCTCAGGGCGTGGGAGAGCTTTAGGACTACAAACTCAGGTGAGATTCTGGAGGACAAAGAAGCTTTTTAGTTATTAGATTTTCGGTTTCCTCGTCTGATGTCTGCTCAGATCTTTTGTCGTTTTCCAACCTGAACATTCAGACGCGTCAGAAGAGAAATCTGCATCTTTTACAGCTTTTTGTTCTCCTCACCGTGAATTATAATCCCTCCTTTTGTTTCAGACGACGTCGCTCTTATTGGAGTCGTGTTTTGTTCAAAGAGACTCAAAAATCTCATTAACGTCTGAAGCTTTTCTCTTTTAACTGCAGGATCGGTTGTTTTAGAGACTCAAACGACAAAGTGATGCTTAAAAAAATCACCTTTTTACATTTAATGTGGAAAATAGAGGAGTTTGTTTAAATTCCTGGAACTATTTTTATAAAACCAACCTTTGTATAAAGTTTTTATTTAACTGAGACCTCCTGCATCAGTGGAGATTTTATCAGTCGGCTCTTTTCTCTTGAGTTGTTTCACTCTGATCCATCAAGCAGGTAATTAATTAGGATGGATCGATTTAGAGTCGCTGTGATAATGATCTCTTTTGGACATCTCACTTATTTATCTGAGTGTGTGTGTGTGTGTGTGTGTGTGTGTGTGTGTGTGTGTGTGTGTCCTGCTTTGTCAAAGGGAAACATTGCTGAAGATGATTATGCAAATGCATGCAGTGGAGGAGACACACACATAACAAACTCAATCACATCACACATTATGCACAGGTAGACCTGGTCCAGACCCAATCAGGAAACATCTGCATGCACACACACACACACACACACACACACACACATTCATCTCGACTCTCCTTTTAGATCCCTCAGGTGCTTTTTCCCGGTAAATACTCGGAACAAAAGCGCCGCTGCGAGCGCGCCAGCCCCAATTACAATCATGAGACACATTTGTCATATAAACTTTGTGCTCCATGAAATGCACCGGTTCAGCAACAAGCCCCGGTTTATTTATGGAGCCGGAGAAAGGCAGCGGCCCTGACATATTGTTTGCTGTGGAAAGAATTTGCTGAAAGTTGAAAGTTCAGCGCTCATATTTATGAGTGTTTCCAGAATTTATGGCCCCTCTGAGTCATGCATAATGCAGTTTCTCCTCCCTGGTTGGTGTGCCTGCAGAACTTGATGCTGGAAGGTGTTTTTAGGACCTGGCAGCAGCCTCAGACTGGTGACACAAGTGGGAGCCAGTCACCGACCAGGCCTGGACCGGAGCCCTGTGTTTGACAAGCTTTGGCTCCTTCCTCCGTGTGCAGTGGCCATGGTGCCACTTGGCGAGCTGAAACAGAGCGCCGCCGTCACTCAGAGCCTCCCGACGACTCTGTTCCTGCTGCTGTTACCGACTTTCCAGGTTTGTAGGTGCAGCGGCGTTGCAGGAGGGTCACGCTGCTCGATCTTCAGGGACTTTCCTCTCAGACAGAACAGCTGTGAGTAAAACTTTCCCCTCGTCTGATTCTCACTTTCACTCAGCCGCTCCTCTCCTCTCAGTCCGAGCAGGACCACGGGCGTTAGCTGTCAGTCTGAGAGTTAGTCGGTTAGCCCGAGCTCTGAGTCAGCCACTCAAATAAGCTGCTTGTCAGATATGTTCACCTCTGATGAACAGCAGAGAAGGTCTTTTCCTGCCATGCGCCAGGTGCTGTCATCACAAACTGATGCTAATGACTCGGGGATGAGGTGGAAACGTGTGACACCCAGGTACCCGGCTCAACTGCCTCGTGGCTCATTCCCGCCCCCACAAACGCTGAGTGACAGAGTGTTTTATCCGGTTTTGAGCCGGCCTGCAGACAGCCAACTGCATCTTGAGATGTTAATGAATAGTCTGAACGGCCAGCGTTTGCTTCTGCCTGGCCTGCTGTCAGAGTGTTAGTCATTATCGCAGCACAGACCAAAGCAGCTGCTGCCAGACGTGATTTATGAGCCGTGACTTTATAGTCAGTAGTAAAGCCTGTGACTTTTACTGTATGTCACAGCCAAAGTGGGGTTTTTCTAAAGGAAGTTCAATGGGTTGTTATGTAAACACACGGAGCGGAGCCAGCAGGTTGTCATCCACCATTCATCATGGGTGTAATTGGAATAAAGCTACAGAACTCGTGTTTGCTAATCAAAAACATGATCTTTGTCAATTATGCTCCTGCGTTTTATTGAGTTAATTAACCTTGTGTGTAATAAACCCCGAGGAATAAACAATTAGCTTAATCTCATTTGCCTCGGCGGCTTTTGTTGGGTGAGATTTTCAGAGGAAAAATGGCTCCAAACTAATCCTCAGTCTGCAGAAGAATCTGGTTCAGCGCGGTGAACGGACGCCGGCGAAACATAAAAACAGGTTTTATGTCTGATGCAGCAGCGGCCGGTGGAGGAAAGTCCTGGTGGGACTGACGTGCCAGCAGAATTCCCTTCCCATCCCAGTATCAGGATGCAAATGAGCACAATTCCATAATGAACGAATGAACTTTGCCTCCGTTGCTGTTGGCATTCATGAATGGCTGGATGGATTTCACCGGATGGACGTCTGTGACTGATTCACTTTTGGCGTTAGTCCAATTCAAGATGGCTGCCAGAACTAATCAATGTTATCAACCACAAAAATGTCTGAAAGTGTCAGTTTTTCAGATATGCGGATATTAATTTGGCATGTCAGACGTTAGTCACTGATCAGGCCAAAAGTAAAAAAAATCCTTTTTAATCCCCAGAAAACGAAATCTGACAATTTCATGTTGTGGAGGTGAAAATGGACACAAACACAGGTGCAAACAGGCACAGAATGCAGGTTTGAGGTGAACTGTTTCATTGAATAACGGCAGGTAGAAAAAACACAACAAGGACCTGACACAGACAGAGGGTTTAAATACACGAGGATAGTCAGGGAACAGGTGGGTGGGTAACGAGGGCCAGGTGAGTCAAATGAACACTTAACGAGGGGAGACGAGACACAAAACAGCAGATCCTGACAGACGTGTCTCTAGTCTGAAATCAACATGTGACAAATCGTTCAACAACAGATCAAATCTAATAATCAGAGATTATTTTTCTGTTTTTGGTTCTTTGAGACAAACAGGTATCAGCAGACCAGATCCATACCAGCAGCAGAACCTGGTATCGGCTCCCAAAGCCAGAATCTTTTTCTGCTTTCATGATTTAACCGTTTCTGTGTTATTAGTGAATAAAGTTGGACTTTTCCACGATTCCTTAACGTTTCACTTTCCCAGATTACATCAGCAAGTTGATTAAAGATGAACCCTTATATAACCTTTTAATTTTCTAACGCTTCTGGTGCTAGAGCACAAAAAAATGCACACAGAAAACTTCCTATAGAAATATTATATATTTCATAAAATATTTGTGTGATTTTGAGATTTAACCCCTTTATTTCCACGTTTATGATCAAAACCAGAATTGTGAAAAAATGCAAAAAAAAAAAAAATTTTTGTGCGTTATGCCCAGATGACCTGTTTTGGGGTGAATTGTCACAGCCTTGGAGCGTCACAAATGGGCATAAAAATATTTTTTGCTCACTTTGTAGTTTTTGTGTGATGTCATATTTAGTAAAAAAGTTACGCCGACGTTTCCACGGAGCTGCCTTCAACGGGTGCAATGCCGCAGTAAATCAGGCGCAGAGTTTCTGTTTCCATGGAGACGAGTTTAAACAGCTGTTTCTCCTGCAACAGCTGGACTTGAACGTCTTTTATCGGAACTAGCGGATGTTTTAGTGGACACGAAGGAAAATATGGAGTTGGAGGGCAGCCCTAACCCCAACCCTAATGAACTTTAACTTCATAAAAACAATAAATAAATAAAGTTATTTTATTTACTTTGAATCTGAACAGAAAATCACATTTATCCTTATTTTTATTTTATTTTTTTTGCTATTTTTGCTTCTTGTCACCTGTTTAGGCCATACCCACCTCTCCACAGGCTCCGCCCCCCCATGACCCTGAACAGGTTTACAGGAAATGAAGGAATACTCCCGCCTCATTGTTTTAATGTAAATGTGTGAAATTTGCATTCAGCTTAAGGATTTCTTGACATTTCAGACACGACATCAATCAAAGTGAGCGTTTCTGTTTCTGTCCACCATGAATATTTATTATCACCTGAGGACAGGTGTTGCTGTGCTTAATCCCTGTTACTCAGTCAGTGCTTGTGTTTCTGCTAGATTACCCCCCCCCACACACACACACACATCTACACACGTTTTCGAACACGTTCTTGTGTGTGTGTGTGTGTGTGTGTGTAAAAACTTCAGGAAGAAAATGTTCACATCAGTTTTTTGTCCAAACTTTGTTGCTTCTTCTCATTCATGAAGGTTCGTCACACGTTGCAGCTAAAGGTCAACAGGGTTCATGTTGTCTTTATTTCCTGGATTTGTCCAAATAAATGCGTTCCTGTGAAAAATGTGGGCCTCCGTGCTCGATGTGCTTCGACACAAAAAGGCAGAATTATGAGGAGCTCCATGTTGTTCCTGATGCAGCCTCACCCAGCTGGAACCAGCTGGGATCTGGAGTGTTCTCATCAGTCTGAAGGACTTCTGCGTTTGGGATGATTCGGTGCAGATGGGTCTGGGTTAGGGTTTAAAAAACGCCGGAGCAGGTGGTGTTTGAACTACGAACCAACCTGTGGACCTAGAGGAACTCACAGATAAAAGCAGGAAGAGCAGATTTTAACGTTTCTACCTGTAATTGTTTCGAATCTCGTTAGCAGAGATCTGATTGGACCTGAAGCAGATCTAAAAAGTGTGAAATGTGATTGAATGTTTTATTTCCTTTTTAGAGACACGAGTGTTTGTTTGCTGATGTGGGACTGACTCTAAACCCGTTTCCCTCTGAATCAAATCTTTTTATTTGAAAGAATCCACTACAAATTCACTTCCCATTGACTCTGACTCTGTTCCCAGCAGCTCCACCAGCTGCTGGCGGAGTTCTGCAGGCGGGATTCTCCGGGTTTTGGCGCGTTGCATCAATCTGGTGAAAATGTGAACCAAAAAGCAACAAAGCATTAGCACAGCTGAGGCTCCCCGTCCTGGATTTAGAGCGAAGGGAAAACAGCTCGGGCTCATTACCAGCTAACTGCAGGCCGCCTGAACATTTATCTTATTTACAGCAGTAACAATGAATTGTCTTAATTGGACCGCCTGCCTAAGAGTCTATAATTACTTGCTTAATAGTGGAGCCTGAAGACGCGATAAAAGAAACAAAACTAATTTATTGGGTTTGCCTTTGAGATTATTCCAGAACAGAAGAGAGCGGCTGCTCGGAACCAGGAGGAACGTTGTTCTGTGTGTGTTATTCACTCCTGGCTGGTAGGGAATCATAGGATTCTGCTGCACATCAGGATGGTGTTTATTCCTCCTCCTGCTTTCATCCCTTCCCTCCATCTCGGAGTCTGTGGAAGCTGGCAGGATGCCGACAACATGCCACCAGGAATCAAAGTCAGTGGGACAACAGCTGAGCTTCATCTTCATCATCATCTCAGGCTGCTCTGATCCTCCAATCAGAAATAGACTTCCACCTGAACGAGTCTGTTACTTAAATCCGTCTGAAGGAGGGAAAAGCAGGTGAACACGTTTTATACTTCTGAGGTGTTTCTGTTGGACAAGGAACAACGTTTTAATACATTTGCAGTGGTCTCTAGTAGGAATGAATGAATGACTTGTCAGTCGTTCTCTGGGGAATAAAAGCTCCGGTGCGCCTGTTTGAGGATGTAGAATTCAGTCGGAGGAAAAAGTAGCTTCAGACGGCAGAATTTGGAGTCTTATTTCCTGATATGTGGACATCTCTCCTCTGATTGGCTAACAGCAACCTGACTCTACCACTGACTCTGTTTGCTCTGCAACGTTGATGTTTTATCTCCACTAATAACACAAGCCTGGAGGAGTTCTGCTGTGTGGTGGAGTTGCTAATGCTAACGGTTAGCTTCTACTAGCCAAAAGTTCTCTGCTATTTCATGGACGCTAAACCAACAACAGCCTTCCCCGTCGTGAGTCCAGATGGGTGAGTCCATGAATGTTAAGTGACAGTGTGACGTAGATCTGTCAGGATTTTCTAATCCTAGAGTTTCACCTAGAGTCTATTTTCTATCAGAAGCTAATGCAGGAGATAGGTGGAGGAGACTATTTTCATGTTCAGCCTGCATGAAAAACTTTAGCCTGGCCAGCCATACTAATGCTTCCTTATGGGAAGCAATGGGTCTGGTAACGCTCCTATTCATATAACCCCACCCCCAGATAATTCTAGCCGAGCCAATCAGCGCTGAGCAGCGTACGTCACACACCGCAAAGCTCAGTTTCTCATAAACAAGGAAGATGGCATCTGAAGCGGAGTTCTTTCCTCTGTTCTAAATGACTTGGACATGTCTTTCAAACCACAACAGGAATTAGCGCTAAAAGCATAAAGAAAGATGTTTGCGCGGTGCTACCCACAGACAAATATACGTAGACGCCTCATGGACTGGCGCTGCCTATTGGAGCTGCTGTAGTGGCCGGCCGCCATCTTAGATGGGTCTCCATTCGCCCCCAGTGCATTCATTTCTACTAAGGAAGGTGCTTACCCAGCTAAAATCCTTATCGTGATGTCACCTTTACTTGCTCTAATGGAGCAACAAGTAAAAAATGCTGGAAATCTTTGACGACAGCTAAAAAAACTACAGCGTCGCGCGGTAAGTGGTCATTTCCGACTTTTTTCGGATTGGTTATTTTTGAGCTGGCTAGTCCCGCCCCTCGTGGTGCTCGCTGCCTCTGAGTTTCCAGACTCTTCCGCTGTGTAGAACAGACAGAGGGAGAGTCTGGCAGGCCAGGCTAGAAACACTCAAAGTGACCCATTATAATCAGAAATAATCATTAAAAAATGTTTTTTCAGTAAATTTGACCTTTAATGTTTGAGAACACCATGAAGATTATGTCACATATTCTTTCAACCAACATGGTGTCACACAAGTGGAGCACTAGGAATCTCAGCAGGAGTGTTTTACTGATCCAGCAGGTGATTCTACATGCATTTAGTCCAACATAGAGGAAGCTGGAACAGGACTCTATGCAGGAATATTAGAACGAGTCAAGAATGCCACTTTCGATCATCGTGTAGCAGATACGTTCCTTGAGCTAGCTGTGAAGCACAATGATACAGAGAAACTCTGGTGCATTTTTTTGAGCATTTGCATTTTTATGAAACAACTTTCAGCTGAATTAACTTTAAAATGACTCTTGATTATATTTTACTTTGCAGGATGTTTATTTTTGCTGTGTAATTCATGCCATCAGTCACAAACTCAACAGGAAGTCCACGTCTGTAAAATGTATCATGATGAATTTGTGTTAAAAGGACAGAAATCCACAAAGAACATCTCTGTTTAAGTATAAATAAAGATTCGGAACATTTTATGGTTGTTTTGTTGCTTTACATGAAAAAAATGTTTTTTTAAGTTTTTAAAAATTCTAAATAATCACCAGCTGGTCGAGTCCTCCGTAAAAGTAAATAAATGTAAACATTCAGTCAGAAATGAGTAAAACTCACTTTTCAGAGTGTATTTTGTGAAAGATGCTTAAAATTACAGGATTTTTATAATAAAGCAGGAATTTAAAGTTGTAAATAAGACATGAAGATAAAACTGCAGAACAACTAATTACTGAGCCGCTTCAGACGCCGTTTCCTGCGTGCCAATACCTAATTAGTGAATGTTGGAGCTCCCAGATGGGTTCGGAGGTTTGTAAACAAACTTCTGCAGAAGTCAGAAGAACCAGAACTTCCTCCAGAACATTTCACTCGTCTGATTCTTTTAGATGAATCTGTTTCCATCAAATCAAGTGAACCAAGAGTCGGAGGTGGATCACCAGAAGCTGTTTGACACTTTGAACAGGTGAGGCCCTCTCACCTGAGACATCTCCCAGAACAGATGTTATGCTGTTACGTTGACTTTCTAACGGATCGAATGTGAGCAGAAACAGATTCTGAATGTAGAAAAGACATTTATAATAAAATATTAATAAAAACAGATTTAATAATGATAGTTCTGCCAGTCGTCCCAGAGCAGCTCTGATCTCACAAGAGAAACAAACTGGAGGATTCTCCTCCTCACTTCCTCGCTGCTGCTCCTTCTGCTCGGCCTCCCGACCCGGTTCAGGAGAAAAGAGCAGCAGCTGCCCGTCGGCACCAAAGGAATTCCTCTTTTCACTCAGTCTGAAGATCAAGAGGGTGGCCGTCCTCTCCTGTTCCACACATGGGAATCATAAAAACCCACGATGACTGGATCAAGCCCAGAGAGCCAGCAGCTCTGGCTCTACAGCCTGAGGTCCAACTGTTGGTTCTGCCTTAGTAAATACAGAAATCTGTATGTAGATGTGGTCTAAGTGATGCTAAGATGGAGGAGAAATGGGCCGGCAGATTGGAGCTTTGTCTGTAGGAATAAGGGTGTTGATCCGGTCTAAGATCTGGATCAGGACCAATAGAACCAGATCCTGGATCCAAGCAGCTGAAACGTTCCTCCTCTCTAGGGTGGCCGGCTTTGGGCTTGGAGTAATAGAGCTCGGAGTGCAGCTGCTGCTCCTCCTCATCGAAAGGGTTTGATAGCTTGGAATTTTTTCCAGGACCTGGGATGAGACCCAGAACTCAGCGGGAGGAATTTCATATCCTCTGTGGTCTGGGAGCAACTTGGGATTCCTCAGGAGGAACTAGAGAATGTCTCAGGTCAGAGGGAGGAAGCTGGGGTGAGATGGATGGATGAATGGATGGATGGAGGAATGGATGGGTGGATGGATGGATGGATGGAGGAATGAATAGATGGATGGATGAATGGATGGAGGAATAAATGGGTGGATGGATGGATGGATGGATGGGTGGATGGATGGATGAATGGATGGGTGGATGGATGGATGGGTGGGTGGGTGGATGGGTG
>SSNS01000378.1:190581-241845 GCA_006937985.1 Aphyosemion australe
TCCAGTCAGATGGAGAGCAGGAGATGAACCAACGGACTGAGACCTCATCTGCTGTTACAAGAGCGTTGTCCCAGTCTGGTCTGACCATTCTCCAGCCTATCTTCAGATCTGGATCATGACCAAAAGAATGAGATCCTAAATCAAAACGAGCTTCCTCCGTAGGGTGGCCGGGCTCAGCTGCTGCTTCTCCTCATCAGCTGATGTGGTTCTGATTATGGCTCCTGCATGGTCTTCTCCCTCTGGAGGTGTTCTGGGTGCATCCCATTAGGAGGAGACCCCGAAGCAGACCCAGAACGTGTTGGAGGAATTATTTATCATCTCTAGCTTGGGAATGCCTCGGGATCCCCCCGAGAGGAGCTGGAGAGTATTTTCTGATCATTTAAATTAATATTATTTTAGCTACTGGATTTTCATCTTTGTGTTTTCCTTCCAAAATTCCTCACAGTGCTGCTGACCTGAATCTGCCACTGTGCTCCAGCAGCTTCTCCACCATACCAGAGAGATGAAACATTACTGTTGCTTAAATTTGAAAACAGCAGGAGAAAGAGGGAAGAATAAAGAGATGCTGGATGAAACGGGACGTTTGCCCGAGGAACGAGCGGCACGCTGCCCTCACAGAGCCGGACTCGCTGACATTCCCGCGTCCGCCTCCATAATCGATGGAGACATCAGGGAGAGCCTGGCAACAGCAGTCTGGAGGAAACGAGCAGACTTCAGCCAAGTTGGCAGTAAGGAAATAAAACCAACCCGTTAATTACAAACGCTCCAGTAGTGAAGAAAAGATCGAGTCTCTGAAAAATGAACGTTTCCGTCCCTGAACTTTCCTAAGCTGAACGTGTCCGGGTATGAGGTGCCATTTGTAAACATTAATAAACATTTAATATACAAACTAAATATTTAGTTTGTAAACTAAATATTTAGGTCTATCCCCAAAATAAATATTTACCTCCAAATTTAATATTTAGTTAATAAATTAAATCTTTTTTTTACAAACTAAATATTTAGGTCTGACCTAAATATTTAGTTTGTAAATAAAAAAGTTAACTCTAAATTAAATATTTAGCCTTCTTACTAAATATTTAGTTGGGAACTTGAACATTTATAAACGTATGAATAACATGGTGAAAATATGACTCCCATTTTTTTTCTTTCATGATAGACTAAATAACCCAAAATACTGCTGTTAAATTATGACTCTTTGACTTTACAAATGGCACCCCATATCCGGCCTCGTCTCAGACCCGCGCCAACTGAGTCAGGTCTTTTTTTTTTTGACAGTTTAGCATTTATAAATGAAATTCATAAAGCTCACATGGAGCCTTTTCCTTATGAATATTGGAAACGCACCCAGAGACGTGAGCACTTTTGACGGACACCCCGTGTTACGCAACGCCACGTGAGAGCGGGAAAAGGGCCGAGCCGTATTTTAATGTGGGATAAATGTGCTGAACAGCCAGTTGTAGGAGGTGAAGGGAACTGACAGGGCCGGTCTCACCATGAAAACAGTCATGCAGCGCGATCATTAGGATACCGATAAAAAGGCCGGCCCAGGAGCTGGGAATAGCGACCGAGCCGCGGAGATCCATTTCCACGTCCCTCCTTAATGATTTTTCCCGGTGATGGAGGGTAACCTTGAGTCCCGCGGGGCCTCCATTCATACAACAAAGAGGAGGTGTCTCAGGTAAAATGAACCCATTTCTGCTGCCACTGCAGTTATTGTCATGTGAGCGTCGGTGCATCTCTGGAGCCTATAATAGACGCTCAGACTGATGTCACACCCTTGGCTGTGGGGAGCTGTTTGCATCGTTATGTTGTGGACATCTTTTGACAAAGATGAATGTAAAACACAGTAATGGACTCCTACGCTCTCCATTAAAGAGGTTTTAGAATTTAAAACCACATTTACCTTGTTGTTGAATAAAGGCACTTTGGGATGTCTAATGTACCAAAGGTCTGTGCCGTCTCCGACCTGCTTTCCTATGATGGCTGCTGAGAAACGGTTTGTTCTGAGAAAAGCTGGTTTAACACGTCATAAAATTAGACACGCACCCTTGAATCTACATGTCCCAACCAGAGGTTGTGCTAGACATTTTTGTTTTTTGTCATTATGACTGAGAGGTAGGGCTGGGACGATAATCAATAAGTCAATATATCGTACATAGATGGAAATGAACTCAATAATTTTTCCAGCCTCAATATATCGCCATGTGCCTGTGTGTATATGTTTTCCTTGTCTCTGGCCTCCAAAGACGCTGGATGACAAGAGCGTTCAAGTGCAGTTAGGTTGTTGACACTGGATAGGCCATTGTATTTATTGTTTTGGAGAGACAGGGTCATTTTAAAGGATGTACTTGCATTATTATGATATATTAACATTACATAAGTGGTTATTTTGGTCTCGATAATGTCGACAATAATATCGTTTATCGTCAATAATTTGTTGGACAATATATCGTCCAGCAAAATTTGTTATCATCCCAGGCCTACTGAGAGGTTAAATCAAAACGGCCGTGATCAACTTTTTTCCCGTCACTTTAATTTTTTGAATAATAAATAAATTATTCAATATCATTTAATTTTCATTCATTATAATTAATATTTAGAGTGCCCCAGGAACGTATAAACAATGCAATTAAATGATTTGGCTTAAAGCAGCAATCCGGAGTTTTCCCATTTCAGGAATTATGTATGATTTTTCAGAAATCCAAAAAAGTGATTGTCTTATTATGTAGTGTGATATAATGTAAGAGATACGTCTCTTTTTTTATTTTTTGTTAAGCCCGCCCCCTGCCCAGGAAACTGGGCGGCGACCAGAACTAACCAATAGTGTTAGACTACCGCTTACGTGCTTCAAATTTAAGGAAGCACCTCGGCTGATGCAGCGTTGATGAACTTTTCACGGACAAGTAAGTCTTTAAAATATAAATATATGAAAACACAACATGACATGAGAATAATAATTGTAAGACGTGTTTTAGCTCTGGTTGTCGGCTACAGAAGTACATTCATAAACAAGAAACGTGCAGTCGCCATCTTAAATAACCGAATCGACCAACTCTTGGTGTGATATGCTTGTCAGCCACTAGATGGTGCCATCGGATAAAAAGAAATACTCCGGATAGCCGCTTTAAAGTAGGAACATTTCGCCTGCTGTAGCCCAAACGCACACACCTTGTCTCACACCTTCCTGATCCACATAAACTGTGCACCTGCTTGTGCGTAGTTAAATGTCTAAGGGGGATTCCTGAAGAGGCTATAGTCATGAGGTTCTGGACTTTTGCCTCAGACAGACTCATGGCTGTTTAAATGTAGTTCTGAATGCTAAATCCTTGCTCCGCTGCCACAGGGGAGACTGGAATAACAAGCACTACTTCACAATCTACAGATTTTTCTGCCACCATAAAAAAAAAATGTACGGAAAATATCCTGTTAACACGACCCCTGGTCCCAACCCACTTCAGCGTCAGCATTTTATAAATGTTGGTCACGATAATGCAACACTAGGCTGAGCTACTGCTAAAATCCTTGTTGGACGACAGGAAAACTACAAAGAAGAATATTGGAGCAGTCATGTAACGCTCCAGAATGTAGTGGGAATATCCAGACTGAATGCCAGATAGATCCATATATATAAAAGCTCTGGTGCACCTGTTTCAGCACGGAGAGTTCAGCCAGAGGAGAAAATAGCTTCAGAGGGTAGGATTTGAAATCTTAGTTCCTGATATTTGAACATCTCTCCTTGGATTGGATAACAGCAACGCGTAGAAAACCGCCACTGACTCTGTTTGCTTTGCAACATTGATGTTTGATCTCCACAAATAAGTGGAAAATAAGTAAAAATGGTTTCTCAGTGAAGGACCGCTTTAGGGTGCATCAATAAAAGCCAGAGTGAGCTCCAGAAGAGTTTAATGCTCAGTTGATTTGTGGTTGATTCAAATTCAACTCTAAATGTGAGACCTGTATCGTCTTGCTCGGTGTCACAAACATTCTGGGGTCATAAAGGTGTAGTTGGGATGCAGGAAAAGTCTGAAAACTGAATTGTTTCTGTTTTTCATTTAGAATAAAAACTCCATTTTGATTTATCTTTCNCAAAGAAAGTTTTTTTTTTTTCTACTGCCAATTTTCTAAGTGTTTTTTTTTTCTTTGCTCACTCAGCCCTGGAAGGCAAGAGGAAAAATGTGTTTTTTCACTCGTAAATTTTCTAAGTGTTTTTTTTTTCTTTGCTCACTCAGCCCTGGAAGGCAAGAGGAAAAATGTGTTTTTTCACTCGTAAATTTTCTAAGTGTTTTTTTTTTCTTTGCTCACTCAGCCCTGGAAGGCAAGAGGAAAAATGTGTTTTTTCACTCGTAAATTTTCTAAGTGTTTTTTTTTTCTTTGCTCACTCAGCCCTGGAAGGCAAGAGGAAAAATGTGTTTTTTCACTCGTAAATTTTCTAAGTATGTGTTTTTGTAATACCGTTTCTGTCCACTAGTATGCGCTACAGTGAAGCTCTATTCAGAAATTAAGAAGTTGTTCATTTTATACTAATTCTTGGCTCTAAAATACGTTTTAAGATGTTTTTAGGCGAGAAATTAAACATTAAAATTCCATTAATGAAGTCACGATGTTAGAAATGAGCCTACTTTTTAATTCACTGGGGTGTTTTCGGAGATTCAAAAGCCGTTTACTATTGCATCTGACCGCAGGAGTCAGAGCTCGACCTGTCTGCAGATAACAGCCTGGTCTCTGTAGGGCATGCTGCCAGTTTACCTCTACCATGAGGGAGAAAATAGCACACGTAAAATATGCGTGTCCAATTGTGGACAGATCATCCCAATGCGCGTTCTACACTGCGCCATGACGGTCTTTATTATCGATATCATGTACATCTTTTTTCTAGTTTCCAAGTTGTTCTTCGTAGTGTAGTGGTTAATGCTGTGGTCTAAGATGTTGTTTTCTCTTTCTGAACCTGGTTCGATTCTCCGTGACCTCAACGTTGTATTTAACTTATTTTGGCTACATTTACTATCAGTATTATGTTCAGGAGAGACATGGTCGGAGAAGCTGCAGGCCGGACGCACGCACACGCACTCATTATTTACATACAGAAACACCCTCAAGTAACCATATTTGGTCACATACGTGAGCAGCTCATGGGGGGAATCCCTGGGTCCGGCCGGCAGTGTCTCCGACCATGTCTCTCCTCTTTCTTTCCTCGTTCATTATTTCCTCTGTTAATTAGTCTCTGTTACACCTGTGGGCGCTCCACACCTGTATGTGGGCAACTAATTGTTGAATTTTCACCTGCTCAATTTACCAGTTCAGCTCAGAACAAAGCACGAGCAGACAGTGATTCAGCGAGGCAGGCTCAAGCTGCGAGATTTCCATGTAGGAAATCATGCCCGTTTATCAATATTTGATCAATATTGGGTTTAAACATAATACTGATAGTAAATGTAGCCAAAATAATTTAAATACAACGTTGAGGTCACGGAGAATCGAACCAGGTTCAGAATGACAAAACAACACCTTAGACCACAGCATTAACCACTACGCTATGAAGAATAACTTGAAATTTTGAAAGTAGATGTACATGATATCGACAATAAAGAGCGTCTTGGCGCAGTGTAGAACGCGCATGGGGATAATCTGTCCACAATTGGACACGCATATTTTACGTGTGCTATTTTCTCCCTCATGGTAGAGGTAAACTGGCAGCATGCCCTACAGAGACCAGGCTGTTATCTGCGGACAGGTCGAGCTCTGACTCCTGCGGTCAGATGCAATAGTAAACGGCTTTTGAATCTCCGAAAACACCCCAGTGAATTAAAAAGTAGGCTCATTTCTAACCTCGTGACTTCATTAATGGAATTTTAATGTTTAATTTCTCGCCTAAAAACATCTTAAAACGTATTTTAGAGCCAAGAATTAGTATAAAATGAACAACTTCTTAATTTCTGAATAGAGCTTCACTGTAGCGCATACTAGTGGACAGAAACGGTATTACAAAAACACATACTTAGAAAAATGCCACAAGAAAAAATATTTTTTTTCATTTTGCCTTTCTGGGCTTAGTAAAAAATAAAAAATAAAAAAGACTTAGAAAAATTCCACAAGAAAAAAAATTTTTTTTTTTCATTTTGCCTTTCTGGGCTTAGTAAAAAATAAAAAATAAAAAAGACTTAGAAAAATTTCACAAGAAAAAAAATATTTTTTCCGTTGCCTTTCAGGGCTTCCGTAGTGATGTCATATTTAGTAAAAAAGTTACGATTCTGGTGTTAGAGCACAAAAAAAGGGCATATATGGGTTAAAGTCCCATTAGTCGTAACACACACTGATGTGTGGTGAAATGTGTCTCCGCATTTGACGCATCCCCTGGGGGAACGGTGAGCTGCAGACGCAGCTGAACTTGGGAAGCAGCGAGGCATTGAGTCCCATTTTTTCAAGGTCTTTGGTATGACCCGACTGTGATTTTAACCCTGATATCCCAGTCCCAGGGCGGACACTCGTACCACTAGGCCACTGAGCTGGTAGGTTTGATGGTGTATGTGCTGAAGGATGATGACGTAGACGGACGACAACAACTCACCTGGAACAGCCGACGTTTCCACTGAGCTGCCGCAGTAAATCAGGCACAGCGTTTCTGTTTCCATGGAGACGAGTTTAAACAGCTGTTTCTCCTGCAACAGCTGGACTTGAACGTCTTTTATCGGAACTAGCGGATGTTTTAGTGGACACGAAGGAAAATATGGAGTTGGAGGGCAGCCCTAACCCCAACCCTAATGAACTTTAACTTCATAAAAACAATAAATAAATAAATAAAGTTATTTTATTTACTTTGAATCTGAACAGAAAATCACATTTATCCTTATTTTTATTTATTTTTTTGCTATTATTGCTTCTTGTCACCTGTTTAGGCCATACCCACCTCTCCACAGGCTCCGCCCCCTCCCCCCATGACCCTGAACAGGTTTACAGGAAATGAAGGAATACTCCCGCCTCATTGTTTTAATGTAAATGTGTGAAATTTGCATTCAGCTTAAGGATTTCTTGACATTTCAGACACGACATCAATCAAAGTGAGCGTTTCTGTTTCTGTCCACCATGAATATTTATTATCACCTGAGGACAGGTGTTGCTGTGCTTAATCCCTGTTACTCAGTCAGTGCTTGTGTTTCTGCTAGATTACCCCCACACACACACATCTACACACGTTTTCGAACACGTTCTTGTGTGTGTGTGTGTGTGTAAAAACTTCAGGAAGAAAATGTTCAGATCAGTTCTTTTGTCCAAACTTTGTTGCTTCTTCTGCGTTTTTTGAAATGTCAACTGGACTTTGTCTCCTTGTTGCTTCTTCTTATTCATGAAGGTTCGTCACACGTTGCAGCTAAAGGTCAACAGGGTTCATGTTGTCTTTATGTCCTGGATTTGTCCAAATAAATGCGTTCCTGTGAAAAATGTGGGCCTCCGTGCTCGATGTGCTTCGACACAAAAAGGCAGAATTATGAGGAGCTCCATGTTGTTCCTGATGCAGCCTCACCCAGCTGGAACCAGCTGGGATCTGGAGTGTTCTCATCAGTCTGAAGGACTTCTGCGTTTGGGATGATTCGGTGCAGATGGGTCTGGGTTAGGGTTTAAAAAACGCCGGAGCAGGTGGTGTTTGAACTACAAACCAACCTGTGGAACTAGAGGAACTCACAGATAAAAGCAGGAAGAGCAGATTTGAACGATTCTACCTGTAATTGTTTTGAATCTCGTTAGCAGAGATCTGATTGGACCTGAAGCAGATCTAAAAAGTGTGAAATGTGATTGAATGTTTTATTTCCTTTTTAGAGACACAAGTGTTTGTTTGCTGATGTGGGACTGACTCTAAACCCGTTTCCCTCTGAATCACATCTTTTTATTTGAAAGAATCCACTACAAATTCACTTCCCATTGACTCTGACTCTGTTCCCAGCAGCTGCACCAGCTGCTGGGGGAGTTCTGCAGGCGGGATTCTCCGGGTTTTGGCGCGTTGCATCAATCTGGTGAAAATGTGAACCAAAAAGCAACAAAGCATTAGCACAGCTGAGGCTCCCCGTCCTGGATTTAGAGCGAAGGGAAAACAGCTCGGGCTCATTACCAGCTAACTGCAGGCCGCCTGAACATTTATCTTATTTACAGCAGTAACAATGAATTGTCTTAATTGGACCGCCTGCCTAAGAGTCTATAATTACTTGCTTAATAGTGGAGCCTGAAGACGCGATAAAAGAAACAAAACTAATTTATTGGGTTTGCCTTTGAGATTATTCCAGAACAGAAGAGAGCGGCTGCTCGGAACCAGGAGGAACGTTGTTCTGTGTGTGTTATTCACTCCTGGCTGGTAGGGAATCATAGGATTCTGCTGCACATCAGGATGGTGTTTATTCCTCCTCCTGCTTTCATCCCTTCCCTCCATCTCGGAGTCTGTGGAAGCTGGCAGGATGCCGACAACATGCCACCAGGAATCAAAGTCAGTGGGACAACAGCTGAGCTTCATCTTCATCATCATCTCAGGCTGCTCTGATCCTCCAATCAGAAATAGACTTCCACCTGAACGAGTCTGTTACTTAAATCCGTCTGAAGGAGGGAAAAGCAGGTGAACACGTTTTAAACTTCTGAGGTGTTTCTGTTGGACAAGGAACAACATTTTAATACATTTGCAGTGGTCTCTAGTAGGAATGAATGAATGACTTGTCAGTCGTTCTCTGGGGAATAAAAGCTCCGGTGCGCCTGTTTGAGGATGTAGAATTCAGTCGGAGGAAAAAGTAGCTTCAGACGGCAGAATTTGAAGTCTTATTTCCTGATATGTGGACATCTCTCCTCTGATTGGCTAACAGCAACACGACTCTACCACTGACATTGATGTTTTATCTCCAGTTCTGCTGTGTGGTGGAGTTGCTAATGCTAACGGTTAGCTTCTACTAGCCCAGACGTTCTCTGCTGTTTCCTGGACACTAAACCAACAACAGCCTTCCCCGTCGTGAGTCAAGATGGGTGAGTCCATGAATGTTAAGTGACAGTGTGACGTAGATCTGTCAGGATTTTCTAATCCTAGAGTTTCACCGTCTATTTTCTATCAGAAGCTACTGCAGGAGATAGGTGGAGGAGACTATTTTCATGTTCAGCCTGCATGAAAAACTTTAGCCTGGCCAGCCATACTGATGCTTCCTTATGGGAAGCAATGGGTCTGGTAACGCTCCTATTCATATAACCCCACCCCCAGAGAATTCTGGCCGAGCCAATCAACGCTGAGCAGCGTACGTCACACACCGCAAAGCTCAGTTTCTCATAAACAAGGAAGATGGCGTCTGAAGCGGAGTTCTTTCCTCTGTTCTAAATGACTTGGACATGTCTTTAAAACACAACAGGAATTAGCGCTAAAAGCCTAAAGAAAGATGTTTGCGCGGTGCTACCCACAGACAAATATACGTAGACGCCTCATGGACTGGCGCTGCCTATTGGAGCTGCTGTAGTGGCCGGCCGCCATCTTAGATGGGTCTCCATTCGCCCCCAGTGCATTCATTTCTACTAAGGAAGGTGCTTACCCAGCTAAAATCCTTATCGTGATGTCACCTTTACTTGCTCTAATGGAGCAACAAGTAAAAAATGCTGGAAATCTTTGACGACAGCTAAAAAAACTACAGCGTCGCGCGGTAAGTGGTCATTTCCGACTTTTTTCGGATTGGTTATGTTTGAGCTGGCTAGTCCCGCCCCTCGTGGTGCTCGCTGCCTCTGAGTTTCCAGACTCTTCCGCTGTGTAGAACAGACAGAGGGAGTCTTGCAGGCCAGGCTAGAAACACTCAAAGTGACCCATTATAATCAGAAATAATCATTAAAAAATGTTTTTTTCAGTAAATTTGACCTTTAATGTTTGAGAACACCATGAAGATTATGTCACATTCTTTCAACCAACATGGTGTCACACAAGTGGAGCACTAGGAATCTCAGCAGGAGTGTTTTACTGATCCAGCAGGTGATTCTACATGCATTTAGTCCAACATAGAGGAAGCTGGAACAGGACTCTATGCAGGAATATTAGAACGAGTCAAGAATGCCACTTTCGATCATCGTGTAGCAGATACGTTCCTTGAGCTAGCTGTGTTATGAAGCACAATGATGCAGAGAAACTCTGGTGCATTTTTTTGAGCATTTGCATTTTTATTAAACAACTTGGATTCAAAAGTTTCAGCTGAATTAACTTTAAAATGGCTCTTGATTATATTTTACTTTGCAGGATGTTTATTTTTGCTGTGTAATTCATGCCATCAGTCACAAACGCAACAGGAAGTCCACGTCTGTAAAATGTATCATGATGAATTTGTGTTAAAAGGACAGAAATCTACAAAGAGCATCTCTGTTTAATTATAAATAAAGATTCGGATCATTTTATGGTTGTTTTGTTGCTTTACATGAAAAAAATTTAAGTTTTTAAAAATTCTAAATAATCACCAGCTGGTCGAGTCCTCCGTAAAAGTAAATAAATGTAAACATTCAGTCAGAAATAAGTAAAACTCACTTTTCAGAGTGTATTTTGTGAAAGATGCTTAAAATTACAGGATTTTTATAATAAAGCAGGAATTTAAAGTTGTAAATAAGACATGAAGATAAAACTGCAGAACAACTAATTACCGAGCCGCTTCAGACGCCGTTTCCTGCATGCCAATACCTAATTAGTGAATGTTGGAGCTCCCAGATGGGTTCGGAGTTTTGTAAACAAACTTCTGCAGAAGTCAGAAGAACCAGAACTTCCTCCAGAACATTTCACTCGTCTGATTCTTTTAGATGAATCTGTTTCCATCAAATCAAGTGAACCAAGAGTCGGAGGTGGATCACCAGAAGCTGTTTGACACTTTGAACAGGTGAGGCCCTCTCACCTGAGACATCTCCCAGAACAGATGTTATGCTGTTACGTTGACTTTCTAACGGATCGAATGTGAGCAGAAACAGATTCTGAATGTAGAAAAGACATTTATAATAAAATATTAATAAAAACAGATTTAATAATGATAGTTCTGCCAGTCGTCCCAGAGCAGCTCTGATCTCACAAGAGAAACAAACTGGAGGATTCTCCTCCTCACTTCCTCGCTGCTGCTCCTTCTGCTCGGCCTCCCGACCCGGTTCAGGAGAAAAGAGCAGCAGCTGCCCGTCAGCACCAAAGGAATTCCTCTTTTCACTCAGTCTGAAGATCAAGAGGGTGGCCGTCCTCTCCTGTTCCACACATGGGAATCATAAAAACCCACGATGACTGGATCAAGCCCAGAGAGCCAGCAGCTCTGGCTCTACAGCCTGAGGTCCAGCTGTTGGTTCTGCCTTAGTAAATACAGAAATCTGTATGTAGATGTGGTCTAAGTGATGCTAAGATGGAGGAGAAATGGGCCGGCAGATTGGAGCTTTGTCTGTAGGAATAAGGGTGTTGATCCGGTCTAAGATCTGGATCAGGACCAATAGAACCAGATCCTGGATGAAAGCAGCTGAAACGTTCCTCCTCTCTAGGGTGGCCGGCTTCGGTCTTGGAGTAATAGAGCTCGGAGTGCAGCTGCTGCTCTTCCTCATCGAAAGGGTTTGATAGTTTGGGAATTTTTCCAGGACCTGGGATGAGACCCAGAATTCAGCGGGAGGAATTTCATATCCTCTGTGGTCTGGGAGCAACTTGGGATTCCTCAGGAGGAACTAGAGAATGTCTCAGGTCAGAGGGAGGAAGCTGGGGTGAGATGGATGGATGGATGGATAAATGGATGGAGGAATGAATGGGTGGATGAATGGATGGGTGGATGGATGGAGGAATGAATGGGTGGATGGATGGGTGGATGGATGGATGAGTGGATGGATGGATGGGTGGATGGATAAATGGATGGAGGAATGAATGGGTGGATGAATGGATGGGTGGATGGATGGATGTGTGGATGAATGGGTGGATGGATGGATGGGTGGATGGATGGATGGGTGGATGAACTCTTATAAATGCATGTGATTAGCTCTCACGATGGACGATTTTAGCCTCCGATAATCTGGTTCTACTTCTGAGGGCTTGTGGCAAACTGAAGGGCAATGATTCTCTCATTATCAGCTGCTGGTTTCTCTTTGTTCCCTGCAGATCCGAACATAGTTCCCTAGAGAGATTCTCTATTTTACATCTGCGCTGCTGCTTCTCCTCTGCAGCAAACCGTTGCAGCATTGCGATGCTTTAAGTAGGACTTAATTTGTTTGAGAAACCTGTGGTTGTTCCTTGGAGCCTCCAGGTGGGGCCTGTAGGACCCCGGGGGCATGGGGTCAGCTGGTGTCTCGTCTCATTTCCATCATCATTGGTTGGTCGTCGCAGCACTTTCTCTGCTTCCTCAGATCTGCTGTTGAAGGTTTTAGTGAAGAAACTTCAAAGTAAAGTCGAGACCCTGCAGAAAACGTTCCTTTTGTCTCCATCTGGACTGAGCGGACACAGGCCCAGCGTCTCGTTTGGTTCAAATGGAGGTAATGATCGGACGTCTAAAGACAGAACATGAGGAGGAGTCAGAACCCGGCTCTAAGTGGGTCATTCAGCTGTTTGCTTTGGTCTTTGTTTCACTCAGAAAACCGACTTTCCTCCCGTCGACTCAGTCACTTCCTGCTGATTACAGATTTACAGGATGGTTGCATTTCTGTAAGCGTCTCTGAATATTTCTGATTACTTCTGTCTGAATCCATAACGATCAGCTAGACGAGCTAAAAACACACAACATGCTGTCGACATCACAGCTGACCTGCTGGAGAAGGTCTGGAGGACCGGATCTGACTCCACGGATCTAAAACCAGGTAAAGTGTCCCAGCAGGATGAAGTGACTGTCAACAACCTAACGTTATTTTTAAAAGCTGATGTGTCGTGCTGCAGGTACTGACGGTTGTGTTTAACAGACTGCATCTTTACCCATAATCCTTTGTGAGTCTCAGAACATGAATGTTGGCGTTTGCCCCGGGTCAGGCACCGAGCCGTGCAGTGGAGGCAGGTATGCGTGCTAACTCGGGCTTAAACTGAGACAATCATGCTTCTTTAGCCCGTTTTAGCCCACAGCCCACGCTCAGCTGACAGCTCGCCCGGCCTTTGCTGCGCGCTGCAGCTTAATGATGGACAGAAAACCCCGGGACGTCTGTTTTTTCATTTTTGTTTTTAATCCCATCAAAGACGTGTCATGCTGCTGGCATCTCTGCCTCCTTTGTTTCTCTCTCGCCTCTCCATGGCTCTGCACCCCCCCCTGCATCCAGCGCCTGACCTGTCTGCTGTGATGACCATTAAGGCCCGGCCGCTGGTGCCGACGGGCCAGTTGCTTCCCTGCTTGTGTTCCAGTTGCGCTGCGGCGAGCTCGCTGGCCCGGAGCTGCTAACAAGCTGTGCATTCAGACAGTTGATGCTTCAAATGAAGCTGTGCCCTGGACCAACTCCTGAGATGAACGAGTGAATTGCTGCTGAATCCCATCAGCCCCCCCCCCCCTTGCTGCTGAGGCTGAGATTGGCGATGACTCATATTTACGTTTATTCTGCATGTTCTTATGTTTCCCGTGAATCCTGCTTTATGACTTTGAGAAGGAGCTGAGCTTAGATGTTAATAAAGAAGGAATCAAATGCATATTTATTTCAGCTGGGACCGTCGGTAGTTTTAATAAAAAATAAAATAAAAAGGTTTTCCACCTCAGGGATCCTCCTGCTCAGCCTCACTGGGAAGACGTCCTCTGTAGTGTTGGAAAGGAGGATCTTTCTGCTGAGGAGGCTGGTCTTTGCTTGTCCAGATCTACATCAGCTTTGTGGATCTGGAGAAGACTGAGTCTACTAATGCGTTCTGGAGCTAGATGACTCCATTAGTGCTACCTGGGTCTCTGATCCTGTGTTTTGGTCTTCATGGACCAGATTTCCACATGTGGAGAGGAGGGCATCTGGTCTGGGAACCATGGGGTTGGATTTGAACCATGAACCTGTGGTGAAACAGCCAGGAAGGACCCTGGTGTCATGATCTCCAGTCAGATGGAGAGCAGGAGATGAACCAACGGACTGAGACCTCATCTGCTGTTACAAGAGCGTTGTCCCAGTCTGGTCTGACCATTCTCCAGCCTATCTTCAGATCTGGATCATGACCAAAAGAATGAGATCCTAAATCAAAACGAGCTTCCTCCGTAGGGTGGCCGGGCTCAGCTGCTGCTTCTCCTCATCAGCTGATGTGGTTCTGATTATGGCTCCTGCATGGTCTTCTCCCTCTGGAGGTGTTCTGGGTGCATCCCATTAGGAGGAGACCCCGAAGCAGACCCAGAACGTGTTGGAGGAATTATTTATCATCTCTAGCTTGGGAATGCCTCGGGATCCCCCCGAGAGGAGCTGGAGAGTATTTTCTGATCATTTAAATTAATATTATTTTAGCTACTGGATTTCCATCTTTGTGTTTTCCTTCCAAAATTCCTCACAGTGCCGCTGACCTGAATCTGCCACTGTGCTCCAGCAGCTTCTCCACCATACCAGAGAGATGAAACATTACTGTTGCTTAAATTTGAAAACAGCAGGAGAAAGAGGGAAGAATAAAGAGATGCTGGATGAAACGGGACGTTTGCCCGAGGAACGAGCGGCACGCTGCCCTCACAGAGCCGGACTCGCTGACATTCCCGCGTCCGCCTCCATAATCGATGGAGACATCAGGGAGAGCCTGGCAACAGCAGTCTGGAGGAAACGAGCAGACTTCGGCCAAGTTGGCAGTAAGGAAATAAAACCGACCCGTTAATTACAAACGCTCCAGTAGTGAAGAAAAGATCGAGTCTCTGAAAAATGAACGTTTCCGTCCCTGAACTTTCCTAAGCTGAACGTGTCCGGGTATGAGGTGCCATTTGTAAAGTCAAACAGTCATAACTTAACAGCAATATTTTGGGTTATTTAGTCTATAAAAGCCGAAAAAAATGAGTCAAAGTCATATTTTCACCATGTTATTCATACATTTATAAATGTTAAAGTTCCCAAATAAATATTTAGTTAGCAAGCTAAATATTTAAAATTAAGAGTTAAATATTTATTTAGGTCAGACCTAAATATTTAGTTTGTAAACTAAATATTTAATTTTCTAACCAAATATTTAATTTGGAGCTAAATATTTAGTTTACAAACTAAATATTTAACTTCAAATAAAATTTTTATTTTCCAAAATAAATATTTAGATCCCAGCTAAATATTTATTTTGGGGATAAACCTAAATATTGATTTTGCAAACTAAATGTTTAGCTCCAAAATAAATATTTAGTTGGGATCTAATTATTTATTTAAGAAAATAAATATTTAATTTGGAGCTAAACATTTAATATACAAACTAAATATTTAGTTTGTAAACTAAATATTTAGGTCTATCCCCAAAATAAATATTTACCTCCAAATTTAATATTTAGTTAATAAATTAAATCTTTATTTTACAAACTAAATATTTAGGTCTGACCTAAATATTTAGTTTGTAAATATAAAAGTTAACTCTAAATTAAATATTTAGCCTTCTTACTAAAAATTTAGTTGGGAACTTTAACATTTATAAATGTATGAATAACATGGTGAAAATATGACTCCCATTTTGTTTCTCTCATGATAGACTAAATAACCCAAAATACTGCTGTTAAATTATGACTCTTTGACTTTACAAATGGCACCCCATATATGGGCTCGTCTCAGACCCGCGCCGACTGAGTCAGGTCTTTTTTTTTTTTGACAGTTTAGCATTTATAAATGAAATTCATAAAGCTCACATGGAGCCTTTTCCTTATGAATATTGGAAACGCACCCAGAGACGTGAGCACTTTTGACGGACACCCCGTGTTACGCAACGCCACGTGAGAGCGGGGAAAGGGCCGAGCCGTATTTTAATGTGGGATAAATGTGCTGAACAGCCAGTTGTAGGAGGTGAAGGGAACTGACAGGGCCGGTCTCACCATGAAAACAGTCATGCAGCGCGATCATTAGGATACCGATAAAAAGGCCGGCCCAGGAGCTGGGAATAGCGACCGAGCCGTGGAGATCCATTTCCACGTCCCTCCTTAATGATTTTTCCTGGTGATGGAGGGTAACCTTGAGTCCCGCGGGGCCTCCATTCATACAACAAAGAGGAGGTGTCTCAGGTAAAATGAACCCATTTCTGCTGCCACTGCAGTTATTGTCATGTGAGCGTCGGTGCATCTCTGGAGCCTGTAATAGACGCTCAGACTGATGTCACACCCTTGGCTGTGGGGAGCTGTTTGCATCGTTATGTTGTGGACATCTTTTGACAAAGATGAATGTAAAACACAGTAATGGACTCCTACGCTCTCCATTAAAAAGGTTTTAGAATTTAAAACCACATTTACCTTGTTGTTGAATAAAGGCACTTTGGGATGTCTAATGTACCAAAGGTCTGTGCCGTCTCCGACCTGCTTTCCTATGATGGCTGCTGAGAAACGGTTTGTTCTGAGAAAAGCTGGTTTAACACGTCATAAAATTAGACACGCACCCTTGAATCTACATGTCCCAACCAGAGGTTGTGCTAGACATTTTTGTTTTTTGTCATTATGACCGAGAGGTTAAATCAAAACGGCCGTGATCAACTTTTTTCCCGTCACTTTAATTTTTTGAATAATAATAAATAAATTATTCAAGATCATTTAATTTTCATTCATTTTAATTAATATTTAGAGTGCCCCAGGAACGTATAAACAATGCAATTAAATGATTTTGCTTAAAGCAGCAATCCGGAGTTTTCCCCGTTCAGGAATTATGTATGATTTTTCAGAAATCCAAAAAAGTGATTGTCTTATTATGTAGTGTGATATAATGTAAGAGATACGTCTCTTTTATTTTTTGTTAAGCCCACCCCCTGCCCAGGAAACTGGGCGGCGACCAGAACTAACCAATAGCGTTTGACTACCGCTTACGCGCTTCAAATTTAAGGAAGCACCTCGGCTGATGCAGCGTTGATGAACTTTTCACGGACAAGTAAGTCTTTAAAATATAAATATATGAAAACACAACATGACATGAGAATAATAATTGTAAGACGTGTTTTAGCTCTGGTTGTCGGCTACAGAAGTACATTCATAAACAAGAAACGTGCAGTCGCCATCTTAAATAACCGAATCGACCAACTCTTGGTGTGATATGCTTGTCAGCCACTAGATGGTGCCATCGGATAAAAAGAAATACTCCGGATAGCCGCTTTAAAGTAGGAACATTTCACCTGCTGTAGCCCAAACGCACACACCTTGTCTCACACCTTCCTGATCCACATAAACCTGAACTGTGCACCTGCTTGTGCGTAGTTAAATGTCTAAGGGGGATTCCTGAAGAGGCTATAGTCATGAGGTTCTGGACTTTTGCCTCAGACAGACTCATGGCTGTTTAAATGTAGTTCTGAATGCTAAATCCTTGCTCCGCTGCCACAGGGGAGACTGGAATAACAAGCACTACTTCACAATCTACAGATTTTTCTGCCACCGTAAAAAAAAAAAGTGTACAGAAAATATCCGGTTAACACGACCCCTGGTCCCAACCCACTTCAGCGTCAGCATTTTATAAATGTTGGTCACGATAATGCAACACTAGGCTGAGCTACTGCTAAAATCCTTGTTGGACGACAGGAAAACTACAAAGAAGAATATTGGAGCAGTCATGTAACGCTCCAGAATGTAGTGGGAATATCCAGACTGAATGCCAGATAGATCCATATATATATATAAGCTCCGGTGCACCTGTTTCAGCATGGAGAGTTCAGCCAGAGGAGAAAATAGCTTCAGACGGTAGGATTTAAAATCTTAGTTCCTGATTTTTGAACATCTCTCCTTGGATTGGATAACAGCAACGCGTAGAAAACCGCCACTGACTCTGTTTGCTTTGCAACATTGATGTTTGATCTCCACAAATAAGTGGAAAATAAGTAAAAATGGTTTCTCAGTGAAGGACCGCTTTAGGGTGCATCAATAAAAGCCAGAGTGAGCTCCAGAAGAGTTTAATGCTCAGTTGATTTGTGGTTGATTCAAATTCAACTCTAAATGTGAGACCTGTATCGTCTTGCTCGGTGTCACAAACATTCTGGGGTCATAAAGGTGTAGTTGGGATGCAGGAAAAGTCTGAAAACTGAATTGTTTCTGTTTTTCATTTAGAATAAAAACTCCATTTTGATTTATCTTTCAGGTTTTGAGTCTCTGCTGCTTTCTAAGTAATTTCACAGCTGAAATCTTAAAGACCAGCATCAGTGCTCATATAGACACAAGTCATTATAGACCAGAACCAGTGAGACGCAGCTGCCCACCTTGTGTCTGATGTCTTCTCACTTGGAAACACTTGCTCATTTGTTGGTCTTGTTACCTGGTAGTTGGCTGAACAAACTCAGCAAGACATCCAGAGAAAATACTGCAATCATTTGTGTTCTCACAGGAAACTGCTCTATGTGCAAAGCATCTCGGGGAAATATAAGAAGAGCAGGAATGCATGACAGAGATGCGAAGTCGAAAAACATGAAAAAAGCAAAGTGTTCTAAAAAACATCCTAATGAGGAAAAGCTCATTTAAATATTTTTTAAACTTTCATTTATACAACAAAAACTTTAAAGGTCAAGATCACTGAAAAATATTGTTTTAATGATTATTTCTGATTCTAACGGGTCACTGAGTTTTTCATGCAGGCTGAACATGAAAACAGTCTCCTCCACCTATCTCCTGCATTAGCTTCTGATAGAAAATAGACTCTAGGTGAAACTCTAGGATTAGAAAAGCCTGACAGATCTACGTCACACTGTCACTGAACATTCATGGACTCACCCATTAGCGCAAGTAAAGGTGACATCACGATAAGGATTTTAGCTGGGTAAGCACCTTCCTCAGTAGAAATGAATGCACTGGGGGCGAATGGAGACCCATCTAAGATGGCGGCCGGCCACATTCATGGACTCACCCATCTTGACTCATGACAGGGAAGGCTGTTGTTGGTTTAGCGTCCAGGAAACAGCAGAGAACCTCTGGGCTAGTAGAAGCTAACCGTTAGCATTAACAGCTCCACCACACAGCAGAACTCCTCCAGGCTTGTGTTATTTGTGGAGATAAAACATCAACGTTGCAGAGCAAACAGAGTCAGTGGTAGAGTCGTGTTGCTGTTAGCCAATCAGAGGAGAGATGTCCAAATATCAGGAAATAAGTCTCCAGATCCTGTCGTCTGAAGCTACTTGCTCCTCTGATCAGGAAATCTTCTACTTCCTGAAACAGGCACACCGGAGCTCCCCCCCTCCCCAACTTACAAGGTATTCATTCAAACTAGAGGCAGCTGCAAATGTATGATTAAATAAGTGAACTACACCTTTAAAATGAAAAATCTAAAGATGGTCTCGGAGCTTGTGTTTGTTTTTCATATTTTAGTTTGAAATTAAATCTCCATAGTGAGAGTGCTCCTTCCCACTGGGAAGGAGTTGGAATATTTTTAAAAACTACCGTGTGATGATGAATTCTGCTTCTCCTCCGGAGAGGTTGGGGAGCTTCTCTCTACAGGAAGCGAAAGCGGCACCATTAGTTGTTATTTGTTGGCCTAATCTTCAAACCACAACCATCCCCAGAGATCGATACAGCCAGGAGAAATCTCCAGCTTCTCCGCGAGGCTACGGGAGTCTCTCACACGTTCTCCTTTGTTCCTGTGGGTCTGATGCATTGATTTTTTAAAGCATATTGTAAATAAGCTACTAGCGTGTTCTATTATTGGAAAAGGTCCAGAGTTTCAGTGGCCTTGCTGAAGTTGTGTAACAGAATTACACGGATGGACTCTATGCTCTGGAATATGTCATCATTGAGCCGAGATGTGCTTACGGAGAAATTTGAGTTTACAGTCATCAGAGTTTTGATAGAAGAACTTTGGTGTTTTTTATTTGCAGGATTGAGTTGATGGAACTGTTGATGAGTCAAAGGAAACAAGGAATCATGACGCTGCAGGTGTGATTAATGAGAAGCAGGTGAGCAGAAATGCTGGAGAGATGGAAGAGATGATAAAATTAAAAAATAACACCAACATACTTTCTAATGGCGTACTAATCTTTAAGCATAATAACGTTTAAACCACAGCAACTGTTTTACTAACATGTTTAAAATGACACGATTTGTCATTTGCTTATTTTTATTAAAAATCCTTGTAAACGAGTTCCATGAGTTTATTTTTAACTTTTGTTTAGCACAGCGACAGGACATAGCCTGAGGTAAGGGCGGTAGTAAAATCTGAAGGCTGGACGTCCGAATTCACGCCGCTCACTTACGGACTTGGTGGACAAAAGACTCGACCTCTATGGACCAGCTAGGAAGGATGCGTCCTTCCAAGGATACAGCCCCTGAAATTGGACTTACCTGAGGCGTTGAGGACCTGATGCTGTCTGCTATCAAGTGTGGTTGCATGATGCTAATGTTGACCAACAGATAGATGCATTCTGGGAAAGTGGAGCTTACAAATAACTAGGAGTGAAGTTTTGTTGCTTTCCATGACCGACCCCTTCTTCCCACTGGACGTGAAAGCTGCATTTAACCTGACAGCTCATTCCTAACTGGGACTGATTCTGACACGAAAGCGTTCCACACAGCTGATCCCGTGAGGTCGCAAAATAACGGGAGAACTGCAACACCACGCGTGATTTCAGGAGTCCACACAATAACAAGCAAGGAGAAAGACGGCTGCGTGTATCCAAAAAGGTCTGTGGTTTATTTTCTGTTCTGTTTACGTCGGCTACGAGGGTGTAACAGGAAATGATGCACTACACGTGACTTATTTTGAAAGATTTCAGATGTTTTACACTAATTTTGTGTCTGACTCAATCTGAACTGATGTGTTTTGGAAGCATAGCGTGTCAAAAATAGACTTGAAACGTAATGATAGCGTCTCTTTGCTTCTGGGACGCGTCTAAAACGTTACACTTTACTGCCGATGGAAAGGAACTCATCCACTATAACGGCAGCTAATTGCTGCGAAATATGTTTCGCTGCCGTTTCGCAACACTTTCACGTTCGGTGGAACGAAGGGGTTAGGTTCTGCTTCAAGGTGTGGGAGTCCAGATGTTTCCGGGCTTTTCCACCGTTTGGATATTTAATCTCACTTTGGTCGAGGAGACGGTCCAGATGTTCTTCATGAATCTGAAGATCTGTCAACCTTCTGTGTTTTTGAGTATTTGATCAGCTGATTTACACTGATGGTAAATCACATTCATGCTGCACCTAACACCTGCCGTACCTGCAGCTCGTTGCTGCCGCCGTGGATCACCAGGAGACTTTCTCCCCTCAGTTCATTTTAAAACAAACTCACTGATCTTTAAGCTTCTTCTTTTCTCTTGTTTGCAAAATGAGTTTACATGAACTGCATGTCTGCAGGAGGAGTTCACGGTGCTACAGTGATGCAGCGACATGTTCCACCGCCACATAACACCAGTTTCCCCGAGTTTCATCCGGACGGAGCAGGATGATAAACTCCACTTGTGTTAATAAGCTTAGTGAAAGGTGAACCTGAACCAGCTGTAATTGAATTATTGTTTCAGCTGCTTTGAGGCTTTTGGTGTTTTCTCGTGTTATTGATTTTTGTGGTAAAAATGAGCTCTGTTTGTGAAGGGCCTTAAATAGTTTAAACAGGAATGCTGATGAGGTGAAACTGAGCTTTTTATTTATAAAAGGAAATCAGAAAAAAAGAGATGAAGTAGAAGTTTAGTTTGATTTTAGAGTAGAAGATGTTTAAAAATGGAAGGTGTTGATATGTGAGAAATTTCACCAAGTGACCTTCAAAAAAGTTTGAACCTTGGAGTAATTTCTTTTTGTTTTTAAAGCTTTATCCAATTTTTTCTTATTATTATAGGTAAATTTAACCGAAAAATTTTTTGTTTTATTATTTTTAATTGTAATCGGTCACTTTTTTTTGTATAACTGATCTTTTTGTTATTTTACTTGTAAGTTTTTTTTATCATATTTCTTTTGAGGTGACCTTGGGTTTTAAATGGTGCCTATAAACTAAATTAAATCAATCTCTCTGAGTTTAACTTATAGTCTTCTACCCCTATTTCCTCCATTAGCTTCCTTCAACATTGCTGAGCAAACAGAGTCAGTGGTAGAGTCACATTGCTGTTAGCCAATCAGAGGAGAGATGTCCAAATATCAGGAAATAAGACTAAATCCTGTCGTCTGAAGCTCAGCTCTGATCTGGCTCACTTCTAATTCCTGAAACAGGAGCACCAGAGCTTTTTTCCCCGAGAATAACTCACAAGACATTCATTCCTACTAGGGACCACTGCAGATGTATTAAAATATGAGTAAAGTTGACCTTTAAATTTTATATCGGAATACTGATGGATTTTTACAGGATGAAGTCATTCCTGAGTGACTATTTGGTTAAATGATAAAAATGTTATTCTGAGTGGTGAACACTGAGTCTGTGATTACATCGTATGACCTTTACATGTAACAGATCACACTGAAATAAAGTGATGCAGTCATGTGTTAACAGAGGAAATAAACATATGCCCCCCCAACAGACATCTCAAACATTTCACTTTTTAAATGAAAGCGTTAACATGCAGGAAAATAAATTGCAGCCAGTTTTATGAGCACTGGGAGAAGGTTTGCAGAGAGGCAGAGATAAGACGTTCATCCAGTCTGCAGAGGGAACGAGGACCAGATAAGGACCGCGGCTCTTCAGGGCTTCTAAAGCTTAAATCATCGCCTCAGACTCGCCTTCAACTATATTAGAAATATGCAACTCTCTGACACTCAAAGAGAGGGAAAAAAGACGTTTCCTCTTTTGGATTCCAGGGACAATTTGCCTTTATGGATGGGATTTCTGCAGGCAGACAGATGGAAGAAAAGGCAGCCAGGTACTTCTCAGCAGGTGTGTGTTGGCGAGTGGATCCGAGCTGCTTCACACTGGAGCTTTGTGTCCAGGAAACAGGTGAAAGGATGTTGAAAAGAAGCTCGTTTCAGGAACCAAACACCGCCTCGCTTATTTCACGTTCTCATAATAAAAAGAATCGCCTGCAGTAACGTGTTCAGAGAAAGAGAAGATCCACGTGGAAAATACAAAGAAAACGGCTCTAAAGGACTAGTCTGGGATTAAAGCACTGACTCCAAACAAACAGAGTATTTTCTCTTTTTAGTTCATTTCTAATAATAAAAATCTCCCAGCAGGTTTTATTATGAGGCTCTGGTTTGTTGTTTAGTGGTTCTGTTCCACCAGGACTCCCAGTAGGCCCGACTCCTCTGGAACCAAAAACAAAATGAGGTAATTATTAATTTTATTACCTCAGAAAATAAATCAGGACATTAAAACCTGATTCTGTTAATAAAATTTGGTTCCATGTTTCTCCAGCGGCATCACGGGTCGTTTAACGAGCTTCACGGTGGAGAGCTGAAACCTGGAGATATAACAAAAACCCTGAAGAACTCCTAAATTCTGCTGATTATCTTCTACGACGTGGACAAACCAAACTTTATGACTAAACTACAAGAATCTGTAGTTAGATTCAGTTTCAAGTTAAACACATCAGAGAAACTCTTATTTTCTCACAGTTTTGTGTCTAACTGATCTGACACAGTGTGAGCTGTCAGGTCGCATACGCGCATCGGGTCCTACCGTGTGAGAACATGACTCGTGAGCTTTGCTCAGCGAGGTGGTTGTTCAGTTAAAGATGGAGCTGAAAGCAACGACTGAAACAGTCACACAGTGTATGCCCGGCTTTGGCAGGAGCCTCAGTTTTTGTAGAATATTCCCAAAACTGAGAACCTGACTGACTCAAATGATGAAAAGGATTTAAATGAAGAAGAAGAAGGGATTTCTTCTCTCTAGATAAAAATCACAAGTCCCTTCACAAACAGATTTTTCTCAGTGCGTGTACATGCACATCGTAATAAACTGGGAGTCTTTATCCAAGTTTGCGTACGTTAGAAAACCAAACTCTCAAATGAAGTTAGTTCCACTCCGGTACAGTAGGTGGCGACATTCTTCCTGCTAGCTTATAGCAACACAGATAATAAAAACTCTAGCAGGAGTGAAGCAGACGAAGTTACACGAACGCTGCAGCACAGCTAATTTCGTACGTTCAAGGGGTGGAGCCAAACCCGAATACGGTATTCGGAAAGGCACAAACAACGTGTTTTTTACGAATACTTATTTCTAACAAATACTTTAAAAATATTTGTATTTGGGAACAAGAGAAACTTTATAAAAAAAGTTGCATTTCCTCAGGAGACCGCAGTGGATGAGTGAGCGAGATCCGTGCCCCCCCCCCACAGGCAGCACAGTTTTACTCTAATACAAATACTTTTCCCCCCTCAACAAATACAGATACAAATATCGGTTTCTTTGCACACCCCTAGTACGTACTGTACTGTTTGATGGTGTTACGCTACTTTGTGGTGATGATATTAGCAGAAGACCGCTTTCATGGTCTCGTCACTTCCGGAAGTTCCAGATACCAGCTCAACTGAGCCATTTACATACAGATGCAGTCGGTTTTTAACCACATTATCTGGGTGCTTCAGCACGATTAGAACCAGTTCACCTTCAGCCAGACTAATGCGTTTACATGCATTTTAAAAAAAAAATGACGTCAGTCGGTTTTCCAATGTGCATGTAAACACACTGACTGAAAACATTTTAGCTCCAAGTCTCAAGTAGGAATGAATGTCTTGAATGTCATGCTCTGGGGAAAAAAGCTCCGGTGCACCATTTTCAGGAATTAGAAGTGAGCCACATCAGAGGAGAGCTTCAGACGGCAGGATTTGGAGTCTTATTTCCTGATATTTGGACATCTCACCTCTGATTGGCTAACAGCAACGAGACTTCTACTGACTCTGTTTGCAACGTTGATGTTTCATCTCCACAAATAACACAAACCATGTCTAAAAAATGTCATATTCTGGTGAGACAGTTTTTCTTCCAGCTGTTTAAAAACAAACCAACATTTTATCAGTTTCTGTTTAGCTTACATGATGAAAACCAGACAACCTGATGAGCTTCTTATTAAACCGTTCTTTTTTTTTGAAGAGGTCATTTTTAATTTTGGGAATGGGACGTTTGAGTGAGCAGCAGAAGGTGTGTGTGTGTGTGTGTGTGTGTACACGCGGGTGTGTGTATGGATTCATGCATGAGTCATGCTGTAGCAGTCATATTAATGAGCTGAATTCACCAGACTTGGTAATTGTGTCGTAGACATTGTTTATCCAAACAAAGAAAAGACTCTGCATTTGCATCCTCTTTAGAGCCTAATGACTATTTGTCATGTGTAATTACTCTGTCAAGTGGCTCGCTGGCGTCGTTCCCATCCCAGAACTCCAAGCCTCACCCAAACATTCAAATCAATCCTCCTCCAAATTGTGCGCCAGCGTTTGTCAGGACAATTCAGCTCCAAGAAGGTAAAAATAAAACACAATTCTACTTTATATGCTAAAGATTTAGTCCAGGTAAGAATGCCTTATCTATATGCAAATTATAAGTTATCAGCTTCAATAACTGTTGAACGAGGTGTCTCCAAACATGCCAGTGCCTTCATTTGTCAGGCTGCCAGGGTGGCCCAGTTTTTAATGCAAAGCGTTTAATCTTGAGGGAGATGGCAGCAAACACAGACAAATAGTCCCGGGAAGAAGGCGCGGATAGTTAACAACACACATTGCCGGCGATGATAATGAGTTTTGTTTGTGTTACCCACTTCATCTTTTTAACAAATGATAAAAAACAACTAGTCAAGAGCAAATGAGGTACACCTCTGTAATGCTAATTGGAGCCGCTTCCCTCTGCAGCAGCAGCAACGGGGAATTCTGCAGGTTCTGGAGGAAGAGCGCGTCCTTGAGAGGGATGCTGACAAACAGCTGTCAAACAAACATCTGGACAAGCAATCATTTCAAACTAATGATGGATATTTCCCCCATAAATTCATGACCTGCTTAGACTCATCCATCTAGGCTCAAGGCAGCGTGGAGCCTGAGGAAAAACAACAACAGTTTGGAGAGAAAAGATGAATAACAAACTATTTACTGCATGTTTGCATCATCAGAAAGGAGCATGACATTTATAGGTTAACAGTGAAGGTAAAAGACTGAAGGTAGGTTTGATGGTCCTGTAAAGAGCTGTTCTAGCAAGCTACGTTTAAAAAAACACAATTCAAAGGTTCAACCCCCTGTATTCAGGCTCCTCCCTAAGCCACGCCCACAGAATACAGGAGAATGTCGGACGTAATGGATGCCGTCAAAGAACCACAAAAACAAAAGGTTATCTTTCCGTTTAGTTCCGTTGTCACATATTTTCTGCCGTAATTCCTAACGTAGCGCACTTGCTTGAATTTTGTCAGATTAACGTTAAAGTGAGCGCGTTAGGGTTAGCATTCTGGCGTTTGTGAACGGCGCTCTCGCAGTTTACTTTAGTTGGAGAGATCCGTATTTCCATGGAGGTAAAGGCATGGCTAAAACACTCTGTTAAAGCAGCAATCTGGAGTTTTTCCCCTTCAGGAATTATGTATGATTTTTTAGAAATATGTAAAAGTGATTGTCTTATCGTGTAGTGTGATATAATGTAAGCGATACATCTTTTTTTTTTGCTAACCCGGCTCCCTGCCCGTAAAATCTGTGCAATAAGAAACTGATCAGCAACCAGAACTAACCAATAGTGTTAGACTACTGCTTAAGTGCTTCAAATTTAAGGAAGCACCTCGGCTGATGCAGCGTTGATGAACTTTTCACGGACAAGTAAGTCTTTAAAATATAAATATATGAAAACACAACATGACATGAGAATAATAATTGTAAAACGTGTTTTAGCTCTGTTTGTCGGCTACAGAAGCACATTCATAAACAAGAAACGTGCAGTCGCAATCTTAAGTTATTGAGTTGACCGACTATTGGTGTGATATGCTTGTCAGCCACTAGATGGTGCCATCAGATAAAAGAAATATTCCGGAGAGCTACTTTAACTATGGAGTATAAAGAGTAGACCCGCAAATGTGGACGCCATAGGCAGAAGCATTCAATGCAGCATCTACTCTTTAATATCTATGCTATTGGGCCTTATGGTGCGTTCCATTTACCTCGGATGAAAAAACTTGATTTTAGATGCACCCTTACAAGTTTGTCTTGTAAAACAAACACGTTTCAACTACAGCTACTGTTGTTGTTACTAGGAGCTGTAATATCATCGCCACAAAGTAACACGCGTAACACCATCAAACAGTACAGTAAGTACCAAATAAGCTGTGCTGCAGCATTGTTGTTGTCTATTCCTTTGGCCATTGTGCATATCCTGTTTTAACTTTGTCTGCTTCACTCTCACCAGTGTTTGTTTATGTTTGTTTTGCTATAAGCTAACTGGAAGTATGTCGAAACTTTAGGGTGCATGTCGCCACCTACTGTAGTGGATGGAACGAACTTCATTCGAGGCTACGGTTTTCTAACGTACATGTAAACTAGGATAAAGGCTCCCAGTTTATTACTTTAGATCGACCTAGAACAACTTAGATGTGCATGTTAAAGCACTGAGTGCTTCTTCAGATTTTACTTTGGTGACTAAGCTGAAAACGTTCCATCCGTGTCAGCTTTGTGCCGACACTCCTGGCCGTAAGACTTCTGCTTTCTGGGTCAACAACAAACAGTCGTGGCCGCAGCAGCACCAAATGTCATGGAAAATCCAAAAATAGACATGGAGAGAACAGTTTGTAGTTGTGGTCAGCCTCCAGACAGAGAAGCTGCCCATTGTTTGGACCCCTCATGCTCTGCTCGGTCTCCAACAGCTGAGTGAAAAGAGAAATTTGTTTCTTTTAAAAGGCGTTTAAGTGGTTTTAGGCTCAGTTACACGAAACATCAGATTAAAGAAGCACACAGGAGGCATCTGGAGGCTCAAACTAAAGGTTTAGTTCACAATTTCTAACATGTTTTATATTCTCAAGCATTCGTTCCATAACTTACCTCTCATGTCAGCGACTGAGTCATTATGCTCATGTATGTAATTAGCTTGGCTTGACATTTTTCTGAATAAAGTTTCCCTTTGGTAAAAGCCAATCATGTTGTCCTCAGGAGGCCTTGAACAGGTTCCTCTCAGGTTTACAGGAAAGTAGATCCCGATGACTGGAATTTCTGGAAATCAGGCTATTGAAAGAATCTGTCCTGGGAATTTTTACTAAAAGGTTTAAAATGATTTCGGATGGCAATTAAATAAGGACAAGTTATAAGAAACTCCAAATAAAATCAGGACAGCAAACATGTGAGGGAGATTACTCTTAAGCTTTGAACGCGGGGGGGGGTCACCTGTGTTTCGCACACATCTCCCAGGTGAGTTTGGAACATTTTCATGGCAGTAAAGTGTGAAACGTATGGACGTGCACATGTGAAGCCCTTTGGGATAACATGTAAACCACATGTGAAACACATATTGGTACCATGGGATCACATGTTATCCATCGTAAAGAACAAATTCAAGTCATAATATTTCCCTGGGGGGGGGGGGGGGGGGGGGGGGGCAGGTAGATAAATGTCTGAATCAGCAGGACAGAAATATAGTAAAATGGTAAATGGCCTGTATTTGTATAGCGCCTTCTTAGGGTTCTACAACCCCCCAAGGCGCTTCACAACACAGTCAGTCATCCACCCATTCACACGCTGGTGGGGATGAGCTACATTATAGCTACAGCTGCCCTGGGGCGTACTGACAGAGGCGGAGCCTGCTGTACACTGGCTCCACCGGTCCCTCCGACCACCACCAGCAGGCAAGGTGGGTTAAGTGTCTTGTCAAAGGACACAACGCAAACCTGCGACCTTCCGATTGCGAGGCGGCCACTTAACTCCTCTGCCACCATCGCCCATCACCATACATCACTAAAGGATAAACACACCTAGACCCAAAACCCAGACAGGATCCCTTCGGCTCTGGGACACGTCCAAAAAGTTTCACTTTGCTGCTGGTGGAAAGGAAACTGTCCACTATAGCGACGGCTAATTGCCGCGAAGTATGTTTACTACTGCTGCCCTTTATGTATATTAATCATATAGACAGACGCTCTATTAATGTTTTAATATTAAATTATATTGATGTTTATATGTTCAGATGCATATCAAACAGATGAAATGTTTATTTTTCTTTGGACAAAAGTAGTTTTTATTCTTTAAAGCAGCATCATTTTTAAGTTAATTCATGTAACGTAAGTGTGTTGACACAATTTTTTCTAGCATATTTGTTTATATCAGGTTGATCAAACATACTTCTGATGATTTAAACATGAACCTGTGATGTTTTTATTGTTTTTTCTGATTTCTGCATAAAAACTCCTGGAATGTGGTCGGATCTTTTAGAGCTTTGGTGTCGTGGAAAACCGTTTTCTCTTGTAAATAAGCGACTGGTGCATCGTTCGTTTTTTTTACGCGACTCAACATCCTTCCTCTCTGACAGACACGCCGCGGTCTGGACGGAGCCTGATAAGAACTTCTGATCACATTTAAAATTTAAAACACCTTCTGTAGTTTGATATTCCTCACGGGAACGTGATCCCAGCCCCGGAGAAGCTTCTTCAGGTTAAACAAACCAGACGATTACATTATTACTCAGGTTTCCATCTCTTTAAAGTTTATTCATGAGGTGTTTTTTATTATTAAAGCAGAATCTGTCCGTTTCCAGGGTGAAATCAAAACTTTCCTGTTTCTCAAACAGCTTTATACTCAATCAGGTGGATTTAGTCATTTTCCTGCTGTTGCTCTAAATATCTGCATGTTCTTGATGATTCTGTTGCTGGCCCCTGAGGGCCCCTGAGGGAGAGGACCTCCCAGGCTCACTCACCTCCTGTTTGACCGTCACAGTGACGTCCTGACACAGCCAGTCAGATTTACTGATCTTGTGTTTATTTGCTGCTCCAGCAGCTCCACCCTGAGCTGCTCCTCCTCTTTTATAATAAAACAGTTCCCACTGTGGGGTTTTAGGATGCTGACATGACATTTTTAGCTTCGATCTTCTAGGAGTTTGTAATGGAGACAAATGTAATTGATTACTTTACTCTTTTATTTTAGCTGTTTGAATTTCTGGGGAACGGACCACCAAAGCTTCTGGCCTGATCCACAATGGACCAGACTCTTCCTGCTCCTCCTGCAGGTGGTCGCTCCTCAGGTGCATCAGTCCATGTAAGCAGGTAAACCTGCTGGCTGGAGGGCCCGGGGTTGACCCAGAACACAGTGGAGGGATTATATTTCCAGGCTGGCCCTGGAACACCTGGGGGTTCCACCAAAGTAGATGGATGTGGCTTTGGAGGGGATGCTTTGGACCTCCCTGATTGGGCTGTGGCCTGGATACATGGATAACCTGCAAGTATTTAAAGCCATGCAACTTTTTCATATTTCAAAACTGCCAAGTGTGCCTTTAAAGATTAGTCGTCACACACTGGTGTCGGGTGAAATTTATTCTCTGCATTTGACCCATCCCCTGGGGGAGCGGTGAGCTGCAGACACAGTTGCGCTTGGGAACCATTTGGTGGTTTAACCCCCCCCAATCCAACCCCTTAATGCAGAATTCTGAAAATAAATAGTCAATTTATTTTTCTTTTTTTTTTTTATTGGCCCTAATCCTCTTCCATACATCTTTTGCTGCTTTTACTGAATTAGGAGGTATTTTACTCTTATTTATATTAAAGTGTCTCAACTTTGGGGAATAATTCTGTCATGATGTATCTTCATACCATGCTTGATTATAATCTGTGACCATGTAGAAAAGTTAGAATAAACTTTGATCTTTTAATTTTTAATCGTTAGATCCTGTTTTATTTGTTGCCTTGTGCTGGTTTTAGATGTGGAGTCACATCCGTACCCTAAATGAATGTAAAGTATTTCTGCTTCTAACCCTCCAGCTGGACCATAATCCAGAGTTAAAGCTGACAGAGTGAAGAGCTGCTCCTCTTCACCACCGACTCAGATGGACTGACCTGAAATCCGTCCCCCGCTGGCCCATGTGCATTCCCAGACTATATGGGAACGCCAGCGCTGGCTGTCCAAAGGCAGCGTGGTATAATGAGGCGACCCGGGAATGCTGGTTTTACTTTACAGCCAGGCTCTGAAAGGTTAGCCCGGCCCAATTAATTCTGCTAGTTAAAAAGGTCAGGGCTCGGTGCTGGAGGACGAGGGTCCTTCAGCGCCGCCTCATTACCTAAACTTCATCACGCTTCGTTATAAAGTCGTTGTTTAAACATGACTGGAAGGAACCTGGGCCGCAGCTTTGGTTCTGGTCGGACTCGACGGGTGGAGAAACGCTGTTTTTTTATGTCCAGGAAACTCGTTTGTGTTCTTCTAAATAAACAGAAACCAAAATGAAATGTCCTGCACCAGATTTCATTTATGCACATGAAAGCAGCAACAGAACAAAAACACAAAACCGGCTGCATTTTATCGCAGTCGCATTACGAGCCTCTGAAAGGGCAGAGAGCCTCATGCATTAATCCACAGCTTTTTACCTTCATTTACATGCAATTACCATTGTGTGCTTAGCTGCATAAAACAGTCTGTTAATCTAAATACTATTACTTCATTGTAAGCTGAGAATTATTTAGATGGGGCCGATATTTATGGCTTCTCTCTCTCTCTTCTGTTTTTTTTACATTAAAATCTTAAAAAAGAACCTCTTACTCTCCTCGCTTTAATACAGTCCCCAGCCCTCGCCCCCAAAGGTAATAACAGGGAGACCTCACCAGAAATAACCTTGAATTTTCTTGCACGACCAAGACTTTTCAGACTTCTTCCCTCCTCCTTTAACAAAAGGCCCTCACAAAGACACAGGACTCATAAGTTGGGGTAAAAATATGAAATATGATGTGTAAAGACTCGAAAGCACCAAGAGACACAAGCGGGAATCAGATCAAAGGCCAGAACCCGAGATAATTAAGACTGATCCTTCAAATACCTGAGAAAATGAATCCATCACTATTTCAGCACAACCAAATCCCTGCTGTGCTCTCCAGCCCAGCTCCGTTATCAAAGGCCATATTAAAATCAGAGCCGCCTCAGAAAACTGGAGAAGTCACGCAAACGAGTTAAAATATTGCTCCAAAGCTAGTTTTACACCTGAAAACATCATTACTCTAGCATGTTTTTGTTAAGATTATCAAAAGTGATTTCTTTAATCTGCCGATACGAGACCGGATTAACCAGATTATTGGTGTAATCCAAATCAGCGCTGGAGGAAACAAACAGGATCCTTATCAGCTGCTGCTGAGCGGCACAACGAGCCGAGAAAAGAGCAATAACTTGGTACAAAACAAAATCCAGTTCTTTAAATTAGGTTTTGATTTATTTGTGTTTCAGGGCAGACTTGAGATCTGTTTAGATCTGAAACTGGAAAGGCTTCCATCACTTCCTCAACCTGGATCATGTGACGATCTGCAGCCAAGGAGTCCACCAACGTCTGATGCTGCTGATGCTGCTACGCCTTCCATTAGGAGAGCTGGACAAAACTGTCTGTCAGCACAACACCGTGTGAATCTCTAGTATGTAGGAACATGGATCCTCAGGTCTCAGGAAAACATAATCAGACTTCAGTCTCAGGTTTCAAACGTTAGATAAAAAGTTTTAGACATCAAACATGGTCTCAGGGAATTTTTTCTTTTCACATCTGAAAATGTTTTTTCTGACTTTTCCTGATATCAGATGCATGCATGGTGGATCAGATGGTAGCACGGATGCATGACGGCAGGAGGGTAGCAGGTTCACATCCCAGCTGCAGCTTTTCTGTGTGCGTGTTTCTGTTAGCATGTTTCAGTTGGGATCCCGGACGAGCCCCCAATTAATGTTACAACCCATCTAGGGGCCAGGCCATAAAATGAAGGATGGTTCTCCATTGTCCACAGATCCCAAGCAACCTTACAGTTATTTTATTTACAATATGTACAAAAAAAGAATATTTCTAATGGTTTTGTTTTAACTAAGGTGGAGAGAGGAATGCAAAAAACACTCACGGTTAACTTTATGCCTAAAATAATAAACAAAACACCTCCACCTGAATTTATGACATTGAATTTTTATTCCTCTGAAATTCTGTATTTGTTTTTTTTTCCCTTAAAACGCTCAAAGAAAACTTTCATCCGTAAAAATGCAACTGCAGAATTTCATCTTCAAACATTCAACATCATACATTCAACAACAAATGAGGTGACCTCCTGGTGACCGAAGCCAAAGCAGTTGTCACTCGATCAGGATGACGCCTCGCTGGTGTCACGTGATCAGAGAAGCGCAATTTGATTGGCTAAAAGACACTCGACTCGATCGGTACTTGGGTCATCAAGAGGTCGCCTCAGATGTTGACATTTTGCTGTTAAATTCTTACAGATGAAAGTTTTGCTGGTGTATTTTAAGTAAAAAAATTCAAATACATAATTTCACAGAATGACTGCATTTCGTCCATATAAAACATTCATGTCAGGTTAAAAACGGTAGGTTATTTAGGAGAAAAGGCATCTCCCAAATAAACAAACAGATTCATATTTTAAAAACTTTTGTCTTTACGCCTGATATCTTCTGTCTGAAGTCATGTGAGTCAGTCTAATTTAAAGAACGTCTTCTTGAAACCTGAGGATGTCCTTTAAGGGACACCATACACTGGACGAATGTTAATGAACCTTTAAGAAAGTAATTACTGGATGAACACATCCAGCTAATTAACTTTTGGAATGAATCAGATTGTAGACGACCACCACAGCTGATCTAAATCAGCACAGAAAAAAAATCAGAGCTAGACGTCTTCGTCACGCACTTTAAAGGCTTCAACTTTGAAATGAACAGTTGGAATCAAAACTGTCTGTAGGAAAATTATCTTTTAATACACAACAAATGTGTATGAAACTCACAAACAGACTGATTATCATTAACTGTATGAGTTTATTAACTTTACGGATATCGAGTAAAAACGTTTGCTTAGAAGATCAGAGCAAAGTTTTTCTCCATTCTGGGTTTTCACTTGTTTTGAATGAGAAACTTTTCAAAGACACAAGTAAAAAAACACTAACATTTTTTAAGACTTTCACATAAAAATCTTGCAAATATTTGAATTTATTCAAAGTGTCGACACGTCGTGGCTGCTGGGAACTGTTTTGTGTTCAGAAGTCTCGGCCATTAAATCAGACAGACGTAGAGAATCGAGTTGATTTATGCAAAAACATAAAAATGGAGATCTGGGTTTTTTATATCAGACGTTTGTACCACCTGACCGTGATTTTAAATGAAAGTTCCCACTTATTCTTCCAATTTAGTGTCTTGCGGAAGAACCATGGGATGCTGCTGCCAAACAAAAAGTGTTTGCAGCCATGTTTTGCTCAAAGCATCATGGGTAGAAGGAATCAGGTGGACACAATCATGAAAGAATAAATGTATTCTGACCTAATGGTTAAAAATGCTACAGGAATGTGAATTAAAGGTGTTTTTCTGGTCTAATATCAAGCTGACATTTATGATTATCACATTAACAGACAGACTGAAAACAGAACAGGACTTTATATTAACGGTTCGTGATAATGGCTCCTGTCAGCGTCTGTCCAGAAGAGTTACCAGCAGTGAGAGCGGACCTCTGAATGTCAGAGTCGCCGTTTGCTGATTCACTTCAGAGCTTCTTGGCAGAATTTCTCCATCAATATTTATACTCAGAGTAAATGAGAGGAGGAGCGGCACACACACACACACACACACACATGCACGCATGCACATGCACACACACACACGTACGCAGACATACATGCACATGCATTTATGCACACACATACATGCACGCACACAAATGCATTCACGCGCACACGTACGCAGACATACATGCACACACACTTGCGCGCCCATGCATACGCACTCACACACACGCATGCACACACGCGCATGCATGCATGCTCACACACACGTCCATGAATGCACGCACGCACGCACACGTCCATAAACGCACACACACACACACACACACACACACACACACACACACACACACACACACACACACACACACACACACACACACACACACACACGCACACACACACACTTCCAAACCGAGCTCCTTTCGTCTTTTCCTCAAAGGGGGTGGAGGCTTTCAGATGAATCGACCTATAAAAATTTGGGATGATGAGAAATTGAAAAATGGAAATTCTCCTTCCCCAGCTCCATCCGTCTCCTCAGCCCAGCTGAGAGCGCTGCTTTAATCTGCGGCTCAATCTCAGGACTCCTGTGAGTTGAAACAGCTTCGAGCTCCTGAGATACAAACCAGGAGCTCCTCGTTAGGAGGAAACTACCTTTAAGGAACTGACGAGGAAGAGAGAAGCTGTAGTCCGGTTCTACCTGCAGAGGCACCCCTCAGCCTGAGCTGTGGGTCTTTTTCCATTTTCAAGGCCTTTGTCTCTCCTGAATCCCTGTCCTTCTTCAAGTTCCTGAAACGGCATAAAGCACCCTACGAAGGTGTCGTGTGTCTCCTCCGCTCCGAGGTGCTCCCCTCTCCGCCGTGACATTTCACATCAATTATTCAGCAGCCCTGAAATAAAGCAGTTTGCCCCTTTTATCTGTTACACAGGAAAGAGAGACTCGTAAATGAAAAGGAAGAGATGTTCATAGTTCCAGTGCTCGTGCAATTCTGATGAAAAGGTTTAAAAGAGTGAAGTTGGAGCCTCAAACGGACTTTTCTCCTGGCTGCTTCAGGACTGGGATTCTTTCTGCTCATGTTTCAGTTTTTGTTTAAAAATTCATCCTTTCCACACCAATTTATCCTCTGAGCCGGAGCCAGACCAATTATCTCATCAGCTGTTTTCCCCTAATCTCTAAACGTAAATCTTTCACACAGTCAGGATTCTTTTCTCCTCTTGAAGACATCTGCTAATTATGTTTGTTTAATTTGCCAGACCTACCATGTTTTCTAAAACTTAAATTTAAATATATGTTTTCAGCATAACTGAACATGTTGCTTTAATAATCAAATTCTAGTGTAAAACCGCTCAAATGATGAGCTTAATGCTGAGAACAGAGTAGAGTTAAAACCCTAACCCAACCAGCTGAAGTTTGAACCAGCATCAGAATAAAGAGCAGAGGAGATTTAATGGTCAGAGGAGACTGGTCAGACTGGTTCTAGATGATAGAAAGACAACAGCAGCTCAGATCAGCACTGGTTCCCACCAAGGCCTGCAGAAGCTACTCCAGATGGACTCCAGCAGCAGAAGACCACACCAGGTGTCTCACCTGTCAGCTGAACAGGAAGCTGAGGCAACAACTCCCACAGGATCACCAGAACTGAACCAGAAGAGACTGGAAAACCTTTCCTAGTCTGATGAGTCTGGATTTCAGCTGCATCCTAACTCTAACACATCTTCTGATGGCTAGTCCCAGCAGGATCATGCACCATGTCACAAAGCTCAGATCATCTCTAACTGGTTTCTAGAACATGACCATGCAGAACGTCTGTTCTACCCAGTACAGGAGGACGAGGATGGCATTTGGAACAGAGCCGAACTCCGTTGCGTCATGGCAACAAGCGCTGCTTTATGATATAAAAACAGCCTGAAATAAAAATAAAAGTCCAGTAATTTTATTTTAGATATCCTTAATTTATAGTTGAACTAGTTAAAACACTTTGAGATATCAGTATTTACATTTATTTCTAGCAACAATGTTTTTAAGATATCTAAAAGATTTTCAGGATATCTGGTGAGATGTTATTGGGAGGCTAATTTAATATAAAATATGCTCCCAGACTATCAGGAATTAGATTTTTTACATCAATAAATTGATTCTTCCAGGTCAAAATAGTATTCTTAATGGTGAAAAAGTATGGCAAGCCGTTTTAACATTTATTCAACAATCAGACCTCTCATTAATTCCTATTTTATATAGCAATAATATAATGTATCCTAGTACTAATTGTATTCTTACTAGTCAAAATTGCTAATGAAGAGATCAACAGCTATATTTTACTAGTAGACATTATAATTAAGGATATCCATAATAACAACTGCACTAGTAGGTTGGAGATATCTCAAAATCCTTAAGAATTTAAGGTGGTCGTTTTAACATTTATTAAGCAGACTGGATATGTGTTCCAGATATCTATATTTATATTCTTCCTAGTAGAAATGAACATTCCAGATATCCATAATAACATTCTTACTATCCACGATAAACATTCTGGATAGGAGAAACTGAATTCTTCCTAGGACAAATGACGTCACATTTCCCATTCATGTGTATTGGGTTTATAGCGCCACCTATCCACAATTACATTCTTCCTAGTAAGAATGAACATTGTGGATAGGAGACACTGAATTCTTCCTAGGAGAAACACTCATTTTAGATAGCTCTAATTCAGCTGTTACTAGTAAAAACTCTTATTTCAGATAGGTACAATTAAAACTCTATTCCTGCTGTCTGTAATTTTATTTTGGATATCCAAATCTACTATATACTAGTACAATTTAAATTTTAGATAGGCAGAACTACAATCTTCCCAGGAACAAACAACTTCTTACTATCTATTTTGATATTGTTGATGTCCTTTATTTCATTCCTCCTATCCATATTGCTGTTTTAGAGAGCCTGAAAGTGTCATCAACAAGTTTCTCCTAGTAAGAATTCAGTTTCTCCAAACCAGAATGTCCATTCTTACTGGAAGAATGTAATTGTGGATAGGAGGCGCTATAAGCCATATAAAAGTTATAACTCTGTATAAATGATCACATTTAGTGTGTTTATGCGTGTAGGAGTTGGGGTTGGGGGTCCTCAAAGAAAACATTTTGGGAACCCCTGCAATAGGATCACAAGAAATTAGCTCAATGCTAATGCTAGTGATGCGTCAGCACATGTATCTAGCTTATAGAGCGCTACCCCGTGTCTGTGCACGTGAAGTAGTCACGTGACCGATACAGCTGCTGTTTCGCCCGTTACTGAAGCGCCGAACTGTGTTTAAATGGATGAGCGTCTCCATCTGTCAACGGGATGAGGCAACATGATTCCACTGTTACATCATGGAGCCAGAAAGAAAACGGAAGGTGGCTCGTGAGGATCATTTTGTTCTTATATCGGCAAATCAGTTATTTGTTTTAATTTCCTTGTTTCATCCTGTTCCTCTCAGTTTCGGCTTGATCAGAATTTAGTTTCTAAATGATTCTTTTTAAATCATTGATACTTTCTGCAGGTTAAATGTCGCATTTGTTCAACTGAACTTTCAAATATTAAAAAAAACATGTTGCATGAAAAATGAATAATAAAAACAACAGACTGCCTCAAAGACAGGTCCATGAGCAACATCTACTGTACTTCACATCAGTTTAACTTTTTCACTAATTGTAACACATTCACATTATTTATCTTATTGTATATTTTAAATGTATCAAAGATATTTTAAACTGTGATTAAGATAATAAATAATGCAGTATACGATATGGAATACAATTAAATCATTTTTTTATTCATGAGTTCTGTTTCTTCCCGTGTCCTGTCCGGCTGTAAAGCAATCAGAACGGATGTCTGAGTGTCGAAAACAAGCCTTACAGTTTTACTCTCTCAGGTGGAGCGTTATAGGTTCAGCTATAACGCCCCGCCAGATATCAAAACCTTATTAGAAATGCTTTCGGTTGTTTTTATATCACAACAGACACAGGAATGAAAGAGAAGGGACACTAACCCTGACTATGAGGGGCCGTGTGTGTGTGTGTGTGTGTGTGTGTGTGGGGGGGGGGGGGGTTCGGGGACTCTGGAAGACACTATATCAAATACAGGCCATTTACCATATGTTCTGCGCACGCACGCACGCACACACACACACGTATTTATATGCTTATGTGGACCCTCCATTGACTTCCATTCATTTTTGTGACTGTATTATGCCTAACCCATACCCTAACCCTAACCTAAACAAAAGTTAATTCACACCAAACCTCTAAAACCACGTTTTAGGGTATTTTGTCATTGTGTGGACCAGCCAAATGTCCCCACAATGTTAAAATGTCCACACACTACAGGTTAAAAATTAAAATGTGTCCACATAAGCCTATAAATACAAGTACACACACGTATATGTTCTTCATTTTCTACATCGTAGCCACAGCTGCTCAGAGACACACTGACGGATGCCACTGGTCCCTCTGACCACAAACAGCAGGTGTGTGTGTTGGGGGGGGGTCTTGCCCAAGGACACAACGAGTGACACAGACAGAGCCTGTATTTGAACCGACAACCCGCCGATTACAGAGTGAACTCTTCACCCCTGAGCCTCCATTGCCCGATCGGGCCTGGGAACATCTTGGATCCCTGAGCAGTTCTGGGATTTTCTTCTGGCTGTGTGATTCCCAAAGTAAACGACTAGATGAACAGAACTTTGAGCAGAAACAGGTCTAGGACTCCAGCAGTTTCAGGAACACAGCGTTTTCCCTTTAGAGGAACTTTCTGAATCCAAAAAAAAAACATGTGGAATACCGAGCTTCCAGAACTTGAGCTTGTTTAAAACTCCTGATCTTCTTCCCAGAGGTCGGGTTGTTGTCCTGGTCCAGATCCATGACCCTCCAGGCCCTGGTGGCCCCAGGTCCTTCTACTGACAAACAAACCCATGCTGCTGATCTTTTGTTCTGCTGGGACCGTTTCTCACCCTGAGGTCCGTTTCCATTCTCTGGATCCACTCAGAACTCTTCTGTCCCGACTAATCCGAGGAGTCATTCTGCAGCTCTGTTGCAACGCTTCTACTTTCCTCTTCAGCCGTGATTCAAACACGGTGGCCAGCTTATGAATTTTATTACCCTCTCAGCGAAGAGCCCTCCCAAAGTTCAAAGCGGCCTCTGATTCCAGCCCTAAAAATGTCTCAGAAGAAAGCTTAAATAATGCATCTGCAGAGAGAGGCCGGCTTCCTGAACCTTCCTGCCCGTCTGCTTCAGCAGACTTGTCCTTCTGAGGGAGCGTCTGCCTGCTGAGGACCCTGAGGTGTGAAGATGGATGTCCCGATCCAACGACAGGGAAAACAAAGCTGCCACTGACCAACACATCAGTGACAGCTACAAGGCTCTGACTCAGCCATCGGAGGATCCATTAGCTGCCCCGACTGTCGCTCTCTATTTAGAATTAAAACAAAGATCAATACAGCTCTGCTCCTCATCCTGGAGCCTTCAGACCCACACAGGCTGAAACAAGCTTCCCGACTTCCTGCTTCTCTTTGATAAATCACACAGATGGAATTCCAGGCTTCTTGTCTTTATGTCAGTTTTTATCTGTTAGGGAAATATCTCCTGAACCCATGGACAGATGAAAGTCTTCAAAAACAAAAACGTCTCTAGTTTTACAGACGTCGCGCTAAAGTCTGCTGTGTTTACGACACACTTCAGAGCAAAAAACAGATCATAATGACGCCATCGCCAAACTGTTTCCACGGATCAGGAAGTGACAGAAACAACTGACAGGTCCTGGATGCATGCTGCACAAATGTGGTAAACAAGTGTAACAATTCTCTACTGAGTAGTAAGGATTATTTCTCACTCTACTCAATTTGGGTCTAAAATAGGATCGTAAGGAGATTGGTAATAGTGACTCACTCGGAGAAAACCTCCAACCCAGAACCACAGACAACACTCAACGTGAATTTGGTTAAGTGTATTCAAATATTAAACATTCAAAATTACCATAAGAACACAGGCATTAACATTCAGCAAGAACAAAAAAAAGTATGAGTGCATATTAGATGTTCAAAACCCAAAATAAGTGTTCAATCTCATTCCCTTCCAAGTGTCCAGATCAGTTGCACATTTTCAAACCTCAATGTTTGATGTCACTTGGAAATTATTCTCCACAGGTCCCTGATGCATCCGTTTGTTTATATGGGTTCAGGCCTGACCCGTAGCAACTAAAAGTGTCCTGAGATCTCAAGAAACAAAAAAAAAAAAAATCAATAAAACGATTGGGGTAATCCTTATGTCCTACCACCCTCAAAAGAAATTGTGTCCTCTGTAGGCATCTGAGCTGGAACCACACTTGTAGATGTGTCGCTCAATCCTTGGTGGCAGATTCTACCAGAAAAAAAACAGTCTGCACACACATGTGCAGAATAATTACTTCATTTGCAAATAAACAAATATACTGTATATCCACCCAATTACTTTCATTTCACCACATTCATTAGAAAATTGAAAAATTAAAATAAACAGTAATAAAATAAACAGTCAATTTTATGTTATCGTTTTTCTCCATTATCATATCTATAAAGTTTCTACTCAACAATATATGAATAAACCAGTGCAAATCCAATAACCATGAGAAGCTAAATTCACCTTATGAACTCAGAGCAAGTTCACGATAGTTCGCACATGCTGCGCTGCTAGCATAACTTTACATGCTAGCATGTTGCCCTATAGGGCTTGTGATCGTGTCGTCATCGGCCGCCATGTTGGAAGCCTCGTTACTTGTTTATTGTAACTTCAGACAACAGTGCGCACAGTTCTGCGGCTTCATTTAATCTATTATTCATTTGATCACTTATTATTCACCCATGGTAAATCGTTGCTGTGTTGTGAGGTGCAACAGCGCAACAACATCATGATCGCCAGTGACAAAAAGGTAAAAAAAACTTCTTCTGCTACCCTTCTTATATGGGATGATAATTTTGATTGTTTCACTAGAAAAACCAGCAAATGAAACATATACCTCTCATCCGGACGTTTACATCCGCTCACACCACAAACAAGAAAGCCGAAAAATACCTTAATGCAGAGCTGCGGTAGCAGCAAGTTGTCGTCGGTGCTCCAGTCTTTGGTCTTTCATATGGATCCAAACCGTTTATAATCCTGATTTTGTCCACATACTGGTCCCTGGCTTCCTTATTTAATGTATCCCTGTATATTCCGCACCATTTTCGGGATTTTAACATGTTGTTTAACACATTCTTTCCCCCAAATCTGCTTCTTCTCTGCGATTTACTGTTTGTTTCTATGGTTTGTTTACACCCGTGAGGCTTCCAACATGTTCGCCACGTCCCAGAATGCAACGCATAATCACGTGTGATCCCAAGCCCTATTAACACACGTGGGCACGCTAGCTTACCTTCCACAGCTTAGCTGTTACATTTCCCACAAAAATAGCATATCCTGACTGGTTTTACAAATCAAAAACACTATAAATTACATTTCTCATTACGAAATTCAAGACTCACCAGGATATTCTTCAAAAAAAAAGCATGTTCACGCTCCTTATCGCAACAGGTTACAGGACTGAACCTTCCAACGTGACTGTGCACATCCACAAAACAAATTTAACACTCAAAAGCATGTCTCATCACGCTGTTTTACTCAATTAACTCCGAAAGCTACACAGAAAGTTTTACCTCGCTCCGTGCGGCTGACACCATAAAAGGACTCTGAATAGGGACTTTCTAGCCTAGTGAACTAGACCAATTCTTGCTTTGCAGAGTTTGGTCTAGGCACGCTTCATTGGAACCCTCGCAGCCCAAACCACTGCTGTGTCTATCCAATCACAACTCGCTATAGTTTTGGTTGGGCCAATCACAGCGCTCTATATCATGGGCCAATCACAGAGCGGGAGTAGCCGATGACGTCAGCGCTGCGGCCGCGAACGCCGCGAACCCAAGCAACATGGCAGCAACTCGGAAAACACGTTCGTTTGAAACGGCTTTGTCATCAACATTGGATTATTTAGACTCCAACGTGCGTAAGTCTGTCTGATATACTTAGCGGCTTCTTATTTTTATCAAACAAAGTAGTGCAATGTCCCAGTACACCTGATATTCGCGTGTTTTTCATACAAAAACGACAGAAATCATTGAAGCTAGACGCTATTAAAGCCTCCCGCTTTTCCGTCGCCGTGATTACGTCATGTTGTTCGTCACTCTGATTGGTCCTAGCGCTATCCAATTGCGTGCTGACATTTTGAAAGACAACCGTAGATCCCGCCTCACGACTGAGAGCCGTCAGTGGTTCGTGGCCAGACTATATATACACATATATAGGATGGCTTGCCAGGCTAGGGACTTTCCGTGAGCTACGCTGCTGCGTATTCACAAAACGGGGAGTTGTGGTGCGTTCAAGGAACATACGAAAAGGCAGACTCAAAAGGAACTTGCATTTTAGGACAAAACATCTTGGAAAAAATGAATAAAAAATTATAATAATTGTAGAAAACTTACATTGTGGAGAAAATAAATAAATGAAACAAGTTTGTCAGTAAAATAACCATGGGTTACACAAGCATTATTCTTTAACACACGGCAGGCAGCTTTGTCCCAACGGGAAGGGCGACCATCTGGGAATTAGAAGGTTGGGTGACACAACGTCACGCCTTTATTTGTGCATGTGAGGCTGGATTGCAGACATATCATGGTCACATTTAAATTATAATCATGGCAGATCTCTGCAAAAGACCTGCAGCTGATGCCTTAGATCAGGGGTAGGGAATCCTGGTCCTGGAGAGCTGCTATCCAGCATGTTTTAGAGGTTTCCCTGCTTCCACACACCTGATTTTAATCAGCAGGTGATCAACAGGCTTCTGCAGAGCCTGATCAGCTGCTGAACAGGTGAATCAACTGTGTTGAAGCAGGGAAACATCTAAAACATGCTGGATACCGGCTCTCAAGGATCAGGGTTCCCTAGCCCTGCCTTAGATCCTGAACTAACGTGACCACCATGACTCCATCTTTTCTCAAAATGAGACGATCTTTGTTTGAACTGTGACAGGAGGGCGTGAGTTCCAGTCCTCTGAAGAAGACTTTACTTTCAGTGACACATAAAGGGGGACATATTATAACTTTTATATAAGTTATTACCGTTTTATGGTTGAAAATAAAAACATGTTCATGAAGTTCTTTAAACTAAATTCCTCTCACATAAAACTATCTCAGCAGCTTTATTCTCGACAGTTTCAGGACCTTCCAGAATGAGCCGTTTCTAATAATGCGTACTTGTCTGTACTTGCGTACTCACGTCCTTGTGAAACGTCATCATCGTTGGACCAAGTACTGTTCCTATGCTAAGTTTATATCATGGCAAGTTCACTCAAAGTTCCCAGTTGTGTTCTTGCTCCGCCCACGGTATCGAGGATGCATTGATGCATCCTTCTGAGGACTTGGGATGGCAAATTGTCCCATAATGCATTTTGCCGCTATTAATCGTTATACTCAGAAATACAAATAAATGAATAGAAAGTAGCCTGTTATTGTAAATAATAGTGTATAACCTGTAAATCGGCAGGATGTGCCGGCATGCCGGAACAAGGCAACAGCTGGCCGGAATCAGAGGAGAGAGACGGAAACACGTTTCCTTCTGTGATAAACATCTTCAGCTGATCTGAAGTTTTCAGAAATGTTGATGCTCATCACTGCTGATGCAAGATTACAGGTTACCATGGAGACAGACATCAAATTCACCTAACGCAGAAGGCCGTGTTGGGTCACGTGATCCAGTGGGATTAATTTAAGTTCTGTGGGATCCAGGAGGAACCTTTGGGATTAAATCCATCTTTTATCCTGCTTGACTCAGAACAGAAGCCAGCTGTTTATTCTGAATTAAATTAAATCCACCGTTTAGGGGAATTTGGAAAGCAGAGAGGCAGGTTGGAGATTAGACACAACACAAAATGACACATGAAATATAATAAAGGTGTTGTTTCCAGTTCCAGAAAAATCACCAAATGTCCTCGACACCTGATCCTCCCTAAACGAGTCCCCGGGAGGCTTAAGTAATTATATTTGAACAACGGTGGATGAAGTCGGGCCCCGATAGGAGCATATGTCAATCAGTGCCCTACCATCAAAGGAAAAGGTCAATTACAGTTGCGTGTCCAAGGACTCTCTATCATAGTTTGACCTTTTTAGCTTAATGTGCCCGAAACCCTCCAGAGCCTCGTCCAAATGTCACATGTTTCCTGACAGCGCTCCATTCCCCCGGCTGCGGAGTATTTACTGTGTCCCCCGTCGTTGTTGATTCAGTCTGAGAGCTCCGACTTTTACAGCATCATCCGTTTATTTATGGCGTTTACGGGTCTGGATCATTCCTTTAAACCTACCAGGAGTTTATTAAGAAGTGCTGCATGTTTTAGTTTGTTTTTTAATGTTAACGATGACCTGCAAAAGGACTTAGAATAAATAAACTTCAGATTTGACAAACTGACTGCATTATGGGGTGCCATTTGTAAAGTCAAGGACTCATAATTTAACAGCAATATTTTCGATTGTTTAGCAGAACTCCCATTTCTTAGAAAATAAATGGGAGTTCATTTTTCAAAGTCATATTTTCACCATGTTATTCATACATTTATAAATGTTAAAGTTCCCAACTAAATATTTAGTTTAGCTAAATATTTAATTTAGAGTTAAATATTTATTTTACAAACTAAACATTTAGCTCCAAATTAAATATTTATTTTCCTAAACAAATATTTAGATCCCAGCTAAATATTTATTTTGGAGCTGAACCTATATATTGATTTTGCAAAGCTTCAAAATAAATATTTAGCTGGGAATTAATTATTTAGTTTGTAAACTAAATATTTAGCTCCAAATTTAATATTTAGTTAGTAAATATAACATATTTCACAAACTAAATATTTAGTTCTGACCTAAATATTTAGTTTGTGAAATAAATATTTAACTCTAAATTAAATATTTAGCTTGCTAACTAAATATTTAGTTGGGAACTATAAACGTATGAATAACATGGTGAAAATATGACTTTGAAAAATGAACTCCCATTTCTTTTCTCTTATGATAGGCTAAATAACCCAAAATGTTTGCTGTTAAATTATGACTGACTTTACAAATGGCACCCCATACTGCATCAGGCTGAGATACTGGAGTCAGTGATGACTTTTAAACCTGGAACTGGACGCGTGTTCTCCTAAATCTGCATCCTTTTGTGTCAGACAAGTAATTTAGGGTCTAACTGACCACATATTCAGACCTAATTTCAATGCTGGGTAAATATATGAAGCTAAAGTAGAGCATCTGTAGGATAAAACATGACTTTTCTCATAAAATAACATTAAAGGGGTTTTTATTTGCCGTCTCAGGAACACAGACGCTGCTCTTTTGGGCTCCTTAAACTAGCAGCAACAACAGAAAGGTCTGAAATGACTCTGGATGAATCATCAGATGGAGGTCAAACACAGAGGGCTGATTGTCTGCTTCTGAGTGGTTTGGAGACCCAGAACATCAGTCCAAGATGAGCTGTGCAATAAAACAGGACATGAAACCAGCGATCGGGACCAGAAACCCATTAGGGAAAGGTTTGCTGGGGTCAGTAAAGCTCCTGCACATGTAGCTCACAGCAGGAGGTGGGTTCTCTCTGCTGGAACTGGGAAGGTTTTGCTATCAGCCGTCTGCTGTGTTCAGTTTGCAAGACTCAATAAAGTTTGGGAGTTTTATTCATTTATTTTTAACGGATATTTTTTCTGAGCCAGTCGGACCCAAGCAGCAACTCCTCTACGCCTGTTTAATGTTAAAGTGATCATGTGTAGTTTTTACCATTAATCTCTGGCAATATTCATCAAAATGTTGTTGAAAATGAATAAAATGATGTCCAGTCATTTCCTGGGAAACAACTTCCTGTTTCATCTGCACTCTTTTTTTAAGGAGTGTTGTTAAAGAACTCCACGACTAGATCCTCTTACTTTAGTTTTGTTCCTTTATGCTGACTAAGACGACAGGATTTTCTTTTTCCAGCAACTTTTCGGAGGAACTCCAGCTTTACAAGGAAAACCAATTTAAATAACAACACATGCTGGCAGCAAACGCCTGATCAGTTATTATGCAGATAATAAAGTTGTTGCTATTGAGCAGTGATGTGATTTATGAAGGCTAACACGCAGATACGCACCAAGATGAAGCAGAACCCTAAACAAGAAGAGGATTATTCATCTTTTATCAGATCAGAAGTCTCAGAGGTGCGTTTGAACTGTTTAGATAAGATGGACAAACCCTCCACGCCGTCACCTGTAGGTTTCTGAAGATCTGAACTGAAGCCCAGAGGGCGGATCCTCCCACCACCGCCATTTTGGTCACGCGTCTCGTCACTCCCTGAAAATACAAAAATGGAGCTGAGAGCGGGGCTGTGAGGGTGGGGGCAGATGACTGACACCCATCAAACTCTGAGCCGATGTAGCTATATGCTAACTGAGCTAACCGAAGCTAACAGAGGTTGGTGGGCGCTTTTAGCCAAAAAACCACGGTTGAGCGACTCTGCTACCCTCTCTGCCTTCTAGGCTGTAACACTTTGAACATGAGGTCAAGGCTGAAGCTTTCCCTGGAGCGAGCAGGAGGACAAGCTGCTAACGCTAGTGCTAACGGCTCATCTGCAACCTGTCAATAAAATGGACACGCCCCTAAGTAGTCATAATTTGAAGCTTTAATTGCATCTAAACAGATGAGGTACCCTCAGAGTTGTCATGATTGTAAACTTGACCTATTAAACCTAAAATGGTTTTTGAACCGGGCTGTAAACATGTTTATTTCTGCTATAAAGTTAGCATTTTTAACATGGGAGTCAATGGGAACTTGCTCTGTTTTGGATCCAGCCCCTAGTGGATGAGGGGGGAACTGCATTTTCGTCACTTCCTCGTTTGCTTCAGTTTTGGGAGGCGGCGTTAACCCGCTGGTGTGAACATTTATCTGCTGACCTCCAGCCACCTACTGACCCCTGGTCCAGAACCTGTTATCACAGATTCATCTGCAGAAGGTCGTCACAAATTTTATTCTGGAAAATGTCGAGGTTCAATTAACTCTCATCTGGTGGAGGTGTTAGCAGGTGTTTGCAGGCGTTTGCAGCTGTTAGCAGGTGTTTACAGCTGTTAGCAGGTGTTTACAGGTGTTAGCAGGTGTTTGCAGGCGTTTGCAGCTGTTAGCAGGTGTTTACAGCTGTTAGCAGGTGTTTACAGGTGTTAGCAGGTGTTTACAGGTGTTAGCAGGTGTTTGCAGGCGTTTGCAGCTGTTAGCAGGTGTTTACAGCTGTTAGCAGGTGTTTACAGGTGTTAGCAGGTGTTTACAGCTGTTAGCAGGTGTTTACAGGTGTTAGCAGGTGTTTACAGGCATTTGCATGTTTTTGCAGGCGTTTACAGGTGTTTGCAGCCGTTTACAGGTGTTCAGCAGGCATTTCCATATGTTAGCACGTGTTTTCAGGTGTTAGCAGGCGTTTGCAGGTGTTAGCAGGCGTTTGCAGGTGTTTGCAGGCGTTTGCAGCTGTTAGCAGGTGTTTACAGCTGTTAGCAGGTGTTGACAGGTGTTAGCAGGTGTTTGCAGCTGTTAGCAGGTGTTAGCAGGTGTTTACAGGCATTAGCAGGTGTTTACAGGTGTTAGCAGGCATTTACAGGTGTTTGTAGCCGTTTACAGGTGTTTGCAGGCATTTGCAGGTGTTGGCAGGTGTTTGCAGCTGTTAGCAGGTGTTAGCAGGTGTTTACAGGTGTTAGCTTCTCAGGACCTAGTCCAGCTGGGTCCCACATGAAATATTTCTTTGGATCCTGTTCGGTAAAAGCAGTTTTTCTCTGTTTAAATTGAAACATGAGAATATTGTAAAGAAACAAAACAACATACACATTTTATTTTATATCAGAGACTCAACAGTAGTAGGGGTATAATTTATTACTCGTATTAATAAGATCTGGTATAAATAACTTCTGCTATATTTTTTTGCCTGTTTTTTAAAATGTTTTCTCATTTTGTTGTTTGTTTTTATTAGATCTTGTATTATCTTGCTGTATCTGACCTTTAAGCATCAGAGGCATTAAAGACGCATCACCATTAAAACTCTAAACACAAAAGATGCTAAATAACCTTTTTCCTCTCATATCAAAGGTTTGTGAAGTTCACAGAATTAAAGAAAACACAAATCTGAACGAGTCGATGATTCCAGTTTTATTCAAACGTATCACAGACGCTCAAAAGTTAAACCAAACGCTGTAATTAGGATTATTAACCCTGATGTGTGGATCTCACTCAGCTTTTGTTCTACTTGTCATTATTCTTGGAATTAACTTTTGTTTCTGTGTGACAAACTGCAGCTGCAGCCCACACAGGAATAACCTTCAAATGGCAAAAAACAACAATTATTCTTAAAATTGGTGGAGAAAGTTTGTCATTTTTTTATTTAAACTCCATTAAAAAAACCTGACATAAATCCTGTTTTGTAGCCTTTTATAAGGAAAATCTTCTTCTACAGTTTAAATGTTTTAAAACAAACAAAAATCAGATAATAACACCTATTTTGTCACATTTATTTGAATAAAAGAGAAGAATGTCTTTTAGTGTGATGTTACATGTGATGTTTTCCAGGAAGCAGCTTCCCTACGGATCCACAGGGACTTTAAGAGTCCGGCTGAAGGACGCGTCCTCCCGTTAGAGGCTTCTCCAGCAGCAGACCGCCCCGCTCATACAGATGTGTCTCTGACTTCCTTCCACATCTCACTCAGATGGTGATTGATTTGAAGAATTCCCTTTGATTTATTGTTAAAAGGGACTAATAATTTCCACTCCATTAGTAAGCCAAGGTAATTGATGAATGGCGGCATCACCAGAGATGAGAAGTTTCATTCACTTTCATTAAAATCTCATTATGTGTCTGAAATAATTTTGAGGAGGCAAACAGTCGCTGCTGAGAGTTTTATAGAGCAGCTCGTTCAGGTGACGTCTAAAAACCTGGGAGGTGTTTTATCTCATTTTATTTATCATCACTGATCTTTTATTTTTATGTTATTTTATCGTATTTCATGTTTTACTTTTATTTTTTTAAGATCATTTTTAACATTTTTATTTTTCAATTTTTAGTAAACAATATTTAACTTTTATTTAAAATTTAACATTTCTGCATTTTTTATATTTATTTTTTAATAATTCAGGATTTAAGGTCTTTGTACAGAGAAATAGATTTTATGTCCTCAGGACTGATAGGCTAACCGCTAGTCTGAGTGAGGATCTGCTGCCATCTTTAAAAAAGCTCCAGTCGCCTAAAATTTACATCATTTTATGACTTTTTTTCTTTAAACATCTTTATACCAACTTCAGTTTTACATCATAAGAAACTCTGTTTATCTACCAGTGTAAACATGACTCAGCAGTCGTAGTAGCTCTTCATCCAGGGGTCGGGTCCAGCAGAAATGTTTTAATGTGATACCAAATTAACTACTTAACATTTATTTAATAAAAAGTCACATGAAGGGCTTTCCTTATTCCTTCCAGGAAGTAGGATCTGTTTTAAGATGGCAGTGTTACAACCCCGAGTGGCTCTGTTAGGAGGATGCAACATAAAGAGACCAGTGGTAGATGTAAAGTGAAATAAAAAAGGTTTATCTACTGGATTCACTGTGACGAATATCTAATCCCTACAAACAGAGAATGGTTTCCTCAGCTAAACGCACTAAACGATACAAACAAGAGACTTCTTGTATTTAGTATAAGATAATAAACTAAGGGTAACCCTTTAGGAAGACCCGAGAGACTCTTTGATGTTAACGACACAAAAGGGATAAACAAGATTTAACAGGGTTTCATTAACTAACTAAAGATCTGCCACAAAACGAATATAAATAAATAACTTTAGCTCATTTCTTGAAAGTCAAACTATAATACAAGATTTAACTGAAAATAGCCAGAACTAGGTTAGTTGCCACAACAGAAATCAAAAGCTCAAACGCTTTTCAGGAACCGTTTAACTGCATCTAACATGGAGCATCTGACAAGTGGTTTAACACAAGCGTATCCAAAATACTCCAAAGAAAATGCAAATAAATCAAAGACCAGGGGACGACAGCACTGATCTGCATCCTCACTCCCCCCCAAGCACGGGTCTTCTGGTCCCTTGTTAATCCCTTTTGCGTTCCTAATGGGGTCAGATTATTTGATTTTTCATTACTTTTTCCCAGTTTCTTCACTAATCCAGATGTGGCGAGTCCTGCTGTGAAGGGTCCAAATTTTGCCCCTTGCAGTCCCAGCATGTATAGCATATGTGCCGTTTCAAATGTTGCTTGCCTTCTTTTGAGCGTTCATTCTGTGTTTTTTCCAAGTATCATCACTTGGTTCTTTCTTTAACACAGATCAAGAGTTGTTTTTACCTTTTTCTTGCTGACATTTTGATTGCAAACTGCAATCTTCCTCTGGTTGCCTTTCTCTGAGTTTCTTGACTAATCCTGCTGCAGCAAGCCCTTTGCTCAGAGCTTTGGCTGAAATGTGTTTATTTCTTTTCTTTTCTTTTTCTCAACCCACCCACATTCCTAATGGGATCCAATGAACCTCAGGTGGTTTTTTTTCTATTTCTGAGGAGTGAGCACCACGTGGACACCAAGGGATCAACCATCAACCCTGCTCAACCATCCCCTGTCC
>SSNS01000378.1:249416-281774 GCA_006937985.1 Aphyosemion australe
TCCGGAACCAGGATCAGAGAGCTCCGGAACCAGGATCAGAGAGCTCCAGAACCAGATCAGAGAGCTCCGGAACCAGGATCAGAGCGCTCCAGAACCAGATCAGAGAGCTCCAGAACCAGATCAGAGCGCTCCAGAACCAGATCAGAGCGCTCCGGAACCAGAATCAGAGAGCTCCGGAACCAGGATCAGAGAGCTCCAGAACCAGATCAGAGAGCTCCGGAACCAGATCAGAGAGCTCCAGAACCAGGATCAGAGAGCTCCGGAACCAGATCAGAGAGCTCCGGAACCAGGATCAGAGAGCTCCAGAACCAGATCAGAGAGCTCCGGAACCAGGATCAGAGAGCTCCGGAACCAGGATCGAAGTGCTTTGGAACCAGGATCAGAGAGCTCTGGAACCAGGATCAGAGAGCTCCGGAACCAGGATCGGAGAGCTCTGAAACCAGGATCAGAGCGCTCCAGAACCAGGATCAGAGCGCTCCAGAACCAGGATCAGAGCACTCCAGAACCAGGACCGGAGTGCTCCGGAACCAGGATTGGAGCACTCTGGAACCAGGATCTGAGCGCTCCAGAACCAGGATCGGAGAGCTCCGGAACCAGGTTTGGAGCGCTTCTATCCAGGATCGGAGCGTTCCAGAACCAGGACCAGACATCAGTTCATTTTAGTTTTTAATTCTTCTGAAATCACTAAAAACCTTCAACATTTTGCTGATTTTAAATAATTTTTCTATTCATCTGTTCCTAAAAGTCTAAATTCTATATTTTTGTTTAATAATCAGTTTTTAAAAAAATGTTTGAAACATGAAAGCTGAAGCTTTCAACTCCATCTAGAAGTTCTGGAGCGTGACCGCTGTGAGGAGACCAGGTCCGGTCTATTATTAAAGCACAAGTCGCCCCGCTGCTGTTTTTAGAACGGGTCGGCCCGTTTCACTTTGTTCTCCTGAAACTAAAATAGAAGCAGCCTTGATGTGTTTTGTTTGACTGTAATAAAGTCAGTGACCGTTTTCATGCTGATTATTTGCAGATGCTCCTGTCTAATGACAGATTCTGTCTGAAAACGTGAACACAGAAGGTTTTCTTCCTGCTCCGCCGCTTCAGGAGCTGTTCCAGTAAATTCAGCTCCTTCCTAAACTCTGAACGGAACCGCTGGAACGTCTGTAAACAGGTTCTGACACAAACTCATCTGGGCATGTTCTCCAGGAAACGCCAGGTCCCTTCACCGTTTTAACGCCGTGGGACAAAACGCCAGGAATATAATTTTAGATTTTCTTTGGTGAGCTGTCTGACTCGCAGGCTCTTCGGTTGACTGGACNCACTGGCTTCATTCAGACCACCTCCTCCTCACTGGAGGAGAATAATGAGACAAAATGAATCAAAGTCATTTCTGTCCCTTAAAAAGGAGCCGATGGGTTCTGGTTCTGAGTTCAGGAGCTTCGTTTGTTTTTGCTTTAGTCAGTCAGAGAAAAAAGGAGAAATTTAGCATATTCATTCATTCTTGTCTGAGCTGATTAGGACATGGTGCATGAACTTGTTTTTTAACCTGCGGTGAAGACTGAGGCCCTGTGAGCAACTGTGTGTGTGTGTGTGTGTTGGATGGAGAGGGTGCAGAGGTTATCGCTGCCCCGCAGGTTTCAATCTTTCACATTTATCTCAAAGCTCCTGTTTCAAAGTCTTTTCTGCTTTCAAGACAAAAAGAGGATAAATCAGAAGCGGCCCAGAGAGCCTCCTCCAGAGATGAGCTCTGCTGCTTCGTCTTCATCGGTGGCTGATGCTTGTTCTGGTGATGGATGGTGGGGAGACTGAGCTTGAAGTCCTTTAACTTCTCTGCAGCTAATGTAGAATAACGGCTGGCTAACAGGATGACTAACTGGTTGGATGGATGACTAGTTCTGTTCAGCAGCTTTAACCTTTACCGTCTCTGTGCTCCATCATTGTTTCTGATCCGCTCCTCTCAGGAAAAATAACCTTGAGCTGTTTGGTCAGAAAACAGGAGCAACACTGACCTGCTCCAGGGTCTTCTCCCTCATCCAACGTCCTACAAACCTCATTATGTTATAATAAAACACATCATTGTTATTGGGGCCTGCCCAAGAAACACATGGAGTCGGTGCATTAAAAGCTCCGGAGCATACAGGTGTGTGTAGACACAATAAAATAAGACATTAGCATTGACTGTGGCCTGTTGGAAAGGTCAAAGGTTTACAAATCCATCAGGAGGGATTATTCTCAAATGGAAAAAAAACATTTAAGACAGCTGATGATCTTCACAGGAGTGGACGTCTCATCAAGTTCACCTCAAGGTCAGAGGTCAATGACCCAAAAGACCCAAGAGCTCCATGTTAGACCCTACAGGCCTGAGCTAGCAGGTTAAAGTTCATAACAGGAGAATCTGGATGAAACTGGTTCGTTTAAAAAAAAAAAAAGAAGAATGAAGCCTTAGACTTTAAGGATAATGAGACCAATGTTTACCCATGATGCACTGCTGCACATGTGCAGAAAGCCAGCTCAATCAGCTGATGGCAGCAGTCAGCATGGTGGTGGAGGGCTGATGGTTTCTGCAGATACATGGACGTCTTTGAATGTACTCTAGAGACAGACGTGAGGCTTGGACCGAACCGGGTCATGAATCAGAACCAGCAGAATCAAGATGCTGCAGTGGTCCAGAGTCCAGATCAGAACCTCCAGAGAGCAGAATGTCTGCAAACCTCCAGAGGTTCTGATGGGTCATCAGGTGGGCCCAGATTCTGATCCAGGTTCTCGATTCTGGGTTAAACCTAAACGACGACCTGATTAAAAATGAACATTGTTGTTTATTTGAGGTCCAGAACCAGGATCAGAGCGCTCCATAACCGGATCAGAGAGCTCCGGAACCAGGATCAGAGCGCTCCGGAACCAGATCAGAGAGCTCCGGAACCAGGATCAGAGCGCTCCATAACCAGATCAGAGAGCTCCGGAACCAGGATCAGAGAGCTCCGGAACCAGATCAGAGAGCTCCGGAACCAGGATCAGAGAGCTCCAGAACCAGGATCAGAGCGCTCCAGAACCAGATCAGAGAGCTCCGGAACCAGCATCAGAGAGCTCCGGAACCAGGATCTGAGCGCTCCGGAACCAGGATTGGAGAGCTCCGGAACCAGGATTGGAGCGCTCCAGAACCAGGATCAGAGAGCTCCGGAACCAGGATCTGAGCGCTCCAGAACCAGGATCAGAGGGCTCCGGAACCAGGTTTGGAGCGCTTCTATCCAGGATTGGAGAGTTCCGGAACCAGGACCAGACATCAGTTCATTTTAGTTTTTAATTCTTCTGAAATCACTAAAAACCTTCAACATTTTGCTGATTTTAAATAATTTTTCTATTCATCTGTTCCTAAAAGTCTAAATTCTATATTTTTGTTTAATAATCAGTTTTTTAAAAACGTTTCTGTCCAAAGATAAAAGAAAAAGCTGAAACATGAAAGCTGAAGCTTTCAACTCCATCTAGAAGTTCTGGAGCGTGACCGCTGTGAGGAGACCAGGTCCGGTCTATTATTAAAGCACAAGTCGCCCTGCTGCTGTTTTTAGAACGGGTCGGCCCGTTTCACTTTGTTCTCCTGAAACTAAAATAGAAGCAGCCTTGATGTGTTTTGTTTGACTGTAATAAAGTCAGTGACCGTTTTCATGCTGATTATTTGCAGATGCTCCTGTCTAATGACAGATTCTGTCTGAAAACGTGAACACAGGTTTTCTTCCTGCTCCGCCGCTTCAGGAGCTGTTCCAGTAAATTCAGCTCCTTCCTAAACTCTGAACGGAACCGCTGGAACGTCTGTAAACAGGTTCTGACACAAACTCATCTGGACATGTTCTCCAGGAAACGCCAGGTCCCTTCACCGTTTTAACGCCGTGGGACAAAACGCCAGGAATATAATTTTAGATTTTCTTTGGTGAGCTGTCTGACTCGCAGGCTCTTCGGTTGACTGGACACAACATTGACGGTGAATTCAGAGCCTCTTTGGTCGGGAAACTTCCTCTCAGTCTTATTTCATCCCAGCCGGTCGGCCGTGTCGTGCACCGAGGCTACCTGTGGGACATGCGGGCTGCTGTCGGGCTCCCGGGGGAATGAGGGGCGGTGGCGTGTCCTCTGAGGCGTGCACGCCGGCCTAATGCACTCTCACTATCTCTGAGTGGCTGTCCAACCAGCTGTCTTCACCCTGCTCCCCGTCTGCCGTCCCCTGCAGCTCGTGCAGGTTGAAGCCATAACGGCGGCCATGTTGAGGCTGTCGTTTACAATATTCATGACTATAATTCAGCGTCCCTACAGCGACGTGGCGAGCTCCTTTACCCTCTCAGCCTTGGCATAACGGCGCCGAGCGGCAGCCTGAGTCAAAACTCCATCCTGAGACAGAATCTCATCTAAAGGAGACGGATGCTTCCTCCTAGTCTCAGATGTGCCAGATGTGTTTTACTTCCTGATGTTTGTCTGATGTTCGATGACACGCGGCGCTCTCTTTGTTCTCCTGCGCCGATTTCAGCGAGACTCAAGTTCTTTAAATCACGCTGAGGCAGGTCATCCGTATCTGGCAAGTCATCAATAGAGCTGGCGGTGTGTTTGAAATTCCTAAATCCTCGTGAGCAGCGGAGACGTGTGTGCAGGCTGTCACGAGCAGCGTTCAGAGTCACAAATGTCACACGTGTGTTCCCGGCTCCACCATAAAAACACTTCTTTTCTTAGCAGGAACCTTCCGGACCGCGGGCCCACAAATGATGTCTGTTTTTCAACAATCTGGCTGCTTGAGACGTCGTCGCTGAATACTGATCAACCCGACCGGCTGCTATTTGCATTTTTTGGTCATTTGATTGTGTGGAAAGCCAGAGTCCCGCTAACGAGGACGGAGACGGTAGCGACGTCTCTGGCTCCTGCTCGGGTTCGTCAGACCCTATCACCTCTTATCCTAAATGACTGAAACGGTAGAAAGATGTTCCTGAGGTGGCTTCATGTTCTAGAGGAAGGAAAAGACAAAAAGGGAATATTCTAACTAAGGAAAGCCTTCCAGCTTTTCTTCTAAAGATCCCTCCTCACCAGGATTCGGGTCTAATTAGCGCTCGCACACTTTTCTTTATCCAGCTCAGATTTTCAGGATGTTTTTGCTGCGGATGTTTGAAACGGTGGAAAAAAGCTCAGTAGGGTTTATTTATAAGGATGATGATGATGGTGATATGCAGGACTGTAAAATAGAAATAAAATAGTAATCTGTCAGTAATCATTACTAAAATAAAGAGTCTAAGACCCAATTGGCATTTTTTTAAATTATTTTTTTAATTCTGTCCACGAAATTCTAACAAAAAATTCTCCTACCAGACCATCTTTACATTTATTTTAAGGTCAACTTCACCCCAAAACCATTTTTTAGTGATTATTTCTGATTCTAATGGGTCACTCTGAGTTTTTCATGCAGGCTGAACATGAAAATAGTCTCCTCCACCTATCTCCTGCATTAGCTTCTGATAGAAAATAGACGGTGAAACTCTAGGATTAGAAAATCCTGGCAGATCTACGTCACACTGTCACTTAACATTCATGGACTCACCCATCTTGACTCACGACGGGGAAGACTGTTGTTGGTTGCATTATTTTAAAATACATCTTTTAACAAATGACTCTTGAAGCTTCATGATTCTTCTACTTTTAGATCTAAAGTCACTTTTTGATCTCATGATTCTCATCTGACATCTTAGGATGTTCTGGGTTTTGTTCCTGAGACATTTTTGTTAATAATAAAGGTCAACCACTTTCTTTTTATTATTTCTGACTATAATCGGTCATTATGAGTGTTTCATGCAGGCTGAACATGAAAACAGTCTCCTCCACTTATCTCCTGCATCAGCTTCTGATAGAAAATAGACGGTGAAACTCTAGGATTAAAAAATCCTGACAGTGTGACATCACACTGTCACTGAACATTCATGGACTCACCTATCTTGACTCAAGACGGGGAAGGCTGTTGTTGGTTTAGCGTCCAGGAAACAGCAGAGAACGTCTGGGCTAGTAGAAGCTAACCGTTAGCATTAGCAACTCCACCACACAGCAGAATTTGTGGAGATAAAACATCAACGTTGCAGAGCAAACAGAGTCAGTGGTAGAGTCGTGTTGCTGTTAGCCAATCAGAGGAGAGATGTCCACATATCAGGAAATAAGACTCAACTCTGATCTGGCTCACTTCTAGTTCCTGAAACAGGCGCCGGAGCTTTGTTTCCACCCCGAGTGTGACTTACAAGGCATTCATTCCTACTAGAGACCACTGCAAATGTATTAAAAATATGAGTGAAGTTGACCTTTTGGTGACAAGATAGGGATAAAATGAGACAGAAAAACAGTAAAAATGTCCCTATTGTTGTTTTTTAGAGATAAAAATTTGAAAACACATTACATTTTCTATGTCATCGTTGGTAAAATCCACTGCATCACTATGGAAAAAGTGATTGTTTACTTTTCAAACTGAACCAAGGTGCAAATTCAGCAGAAAACCTTCATGTTTAAAACTATCTCAACTATTGTGGGTGTGGCCTAAAACCTGTAGTTTTTTTGTTTTTTCTCCCAGTAAATCCCCAAAAATTTAAAACCATTGATTTTTTTTTCTTTTTTGGTTTAAAATCTGAAATTTTGGTGTGATTTTATTCACTTTTTACTGAAATGTTAAAACACAACTGTAGATTGGAAAAACAGGTAATAAAATCACTTTGTTTTTTACAGATTGTAATTTAGAGTCCAGCTCCTTCATGGACTGTTTGTCAGTTATGAAAAAAGCCATTTGTATGAATTTACTGAAACTCCCACAAAAATGTGTGCATTTATCCTAATGTTGTGCCTAAGTGGTGACCAACCCTAACCCTAACCCTAACCCTAACTCATGGAGATTAAAGCCATGATGGCCGTCACGATCCTTCCTCCTGTCAAACGTGTTTACTCTGAAAACAGCGCGAGGGCTGCAGCGTAGATCGTCTGGAGTTTAACTTTGCAAAATAAAAGCAGAAAGTCTGCGGGTGGGGGGGCTAATTGCATAACTTCAGATGAAACAACTCAACACTTACTCGCTGCAACATCTAACCCTCATGGCTGCACACACAAACACGCAGCTTCTTCCCTCTGCTACGAGTTAACTAGGTCAGCGCTTTTTCAGCATTTTATAACTCCCGTTAAAGGTCACCGGATGCACTTAACAGAGCCACATAATGGTAAAAACTCCCCTTGCCACGGAAATGCCACCACATTAAGGAAGCCATTGAGAGAGCGATCCAATCAAGGTGCATTGCACCTGCTTCTGCAGCGCGCCATGGATCTCAGATCACATCAGGCTGCTAAAAGGCTTTCAGACTATGTGCAAAGTAGAAACCCATTCGGCTAGCCCGGAGGCTTTAAAAGGCTGTGTTCACCAACCTAATGGCCTCATTATGTTTCCCGTATGATTGCCATGCTGGCTGATGGGAGGCACCTCGCTACGTAGCGTCACTGATCCCAGCTAGCGGTGCCAGGGTGCTGACATGATGAGTGTGTGTCCGATTTAATTTGACTTCATTTAAAATTGATCACATTACTTCTTATTTAGCATCTGGGGTATCGGAGAAGTCTGAGGCGCCCCCCCCCCACCAGAGTGGCACATCCTCCGCTCTACTTGACTTAAGGAATTCTGAGTCTTTCATCTCCCAGAGGCGTGGAGCATCTTGACCTTTTTCATTTTTTTTTCAAAGATAAGTGCGATGCGTTGTAGCGTTGACGTCCCCTGCTGTTTCCTGACCACAAGTGAACCGAGGCGGCGAGCCCGTAATGATGTCAGCAGAGTGATGGACCACACGCCGTGCTCCCCTACATCTGTCCGTGTCACTCCGTCCTACCGATGTGAAATAAAAATCACAAACACGCCGGCTCTCGGGATCCCGTCTTCCTCGGCGGGATCGACCCTCGTGGCGCCGCTGATAGAGACCAATGTTGACACGTCACACTCGCAGACCTGCAGTCAATTAACACGTTGTCTAATTAAAGTGATCTACTGGTTTATCTATGAGAGATTGAAAGCGGCTGTAAAATGAGCCCACGCTGCATTAACTTTACAATCAGGTCTGCTTCTTTATTTCCATTTGGATTTTAATGGTAATAACCTGTTTTAATGTCCCTGCCATTACCCGGCAGCTTGTGGGAGCATCTTTCACCGATGGCAGCGGGAGATGGGAGATAGGATGGGAGCTTCTGATTTCACTCGTCTTCAGCTGATTTTCTCAGCATCCAGACGTTCTGACGTGGCCTCTGAATAAATCCTCCATCCGCTGGCTGCAAGTCCCTCTGAGGATTACACTCACACTTCCATTCAACGTCAGCCTTATTACTTTTCAATCACACACAGTAATTGTCTTTTATTTACCGAGCCTCCATTCTGAGGTGCTTTGAAAAATGTAAAACTACCCTAAGAAGCCTTTGGGTTGTGCGTACCGCGCTAATATAAGCCCGATACAAAGTGAGCGGTCACGGATATCAATGAATTATTAATCCAGCAGATCTTTTCGTAGCTCTTTTCTTTGAGGGAGGAAGTTGCACAGGGACAGGAGAAAACACTGACTTTTCATAATCCTGCTGGAGAAACAGCATCAACCTCGCGGCGTGCGGCGCCTAATGATCCCTCTGGTGTGAGTAAACGTGTCACTGACGTCTCAAACCAGGGCCAGTTCGTTCCCACTGGGGTTCGGAAAGCTACTCAGTCTCTCTCTACTCTGTCTGAAAGGTATGAGCCAAGATTAATGACGCTCAGCAGCATCTGGGGTTCCTGCAGACGCTCGCTGCTGTTTGGGTTGAGTGTTAGCGTGTTTTTGTTGAGGCTGAGCTGAACGTTCTGTTGGGGTCGTTTAGGGTCAAGTTCAGCAAAAGGTTTTTAATTAACAACTCGAGAATTTATTTCTGCTGTTTTGTCATTAAGGAGGTTTTTAAAACATTTTAGTTGAGAACTAACAACAACGGCCTGTTTGGGGTTTGTAACGTGATCTGGGATGACTAAACGCTGCTGTCAGGGTTTTCTTTGTGCTTGGTGACGCATGGATGCTTGGATGAAGATAAAATGTATGCAGCAATTTTAGAAAACACTTTTGTACTTTTAGTTTACCTTAAAACTTGTGTTTTACTTTGGCTTACTGAATTTACGGAAGAGGATTAGGGCCACTGAAAAGAAAAAAAAGAAAAGAAAGAGAATTCTGACTTTTTTCTCAGAATTCTGAGATTAAAGTCAGAATTCTGAGATTAAAGTCAGAATTCTGAGAATAAAGTCAGTCAGTCATAAATGTGAAGACTCCAAATCTGCCGTCTGAAGCTACTATGGCTGAATTCTCCGTGCTGAAACAAGCGCATCTGAGCTTCCATTCAATAAATTCTACAAACCAATAAAATCACGTTGGGTGATTCTTGATGAGTCTTCATATTTTATGGTTTTATAAATTATTAGAATTGTTGCCTAGTTCGTTCCCTCTGGTCCCAGATCAGCTAGTTTTGTTTCCTTTCCAGCTACAAACAACTCTCCTTATTGGTCAGATGACTCTGGGGGCGGGGCTACCACAAATAATTACTGGGAGGAGGGTTCTAGCCCTGAGCTCGTCCACAGCATCGCTGTCTGTCCACATGAGTCTGGAGGNAGAAGGTTTCGGCATGGTCCTGGTCTGACTGGTGAAACTGGTGTAACTGGTGTGTTCACATCTACACAAACCAACTGCACCAAGGGGGTAAATGGACCAGAGTTTGATTCAAACAGACTTGACATGTGAAAACAACTTTATAATGGAGGGGAACCAGAACAGAACAGCCATTCTGGGATTAAAAACATCCTTTAAATAGTATTTTTTACGAACGTGTCCCTCATCGCTGTAAAACATCCTACTGGTATTTAACTTGATGTTTAGGTTGATAAAGACTCTTTATGAGCCAACAGCTGGATCCAGTAATGTGCTGCCACTTCCCATCGAGTGTTCTGAAATCCGAGGACAGACGCCGCTGCTCTTAACCATCACAGAAACGGATAAAAGGATTTGATTCATGTGTGAAAAATGCCCACGCAGAGTGTGTGTGGCTGTGTTTGCTGGGGGAAAAGTGACCGAAGCTGCATGTTTGGACTCCGGTCGTCACTAATGGACCTGAGCTGCTTCAGAACCAGAACAAAAACCCTGCTCCGTCCTATTTACCCAACAGCGCCTTTACTCATCTCCCCGGTGGGTCGTTTGTTTGCAGCAGCAGCAACATAAAGACAGAAATATAAAACCTGCTGTAAGTGGATCTAATCACAACACAACCAACTCATAATGAGAGAGAAACAGCCGAGTCTCCTCAGCTTTAGGAACCCAAACAGCTAAATAATTTGTCTCCCCGCTGAAACCGGACCGTCCCATGTGGCCACGCTTCCACTCTCGACATTATTTTCCCATTTCTTCACTTTGTTTCCGCCTGATTCGCAGCATCTTGAGTTAAAGTTGTGCCAGCAGTAATGTTGAGTAATGAGTAGTAGCGTACAAGCGGCTGAATAAATACCCTCCGTCTGACACGTCTTACAAGCTGCGGCTCGCAGGCCCGGTTCTGCCTGCGTCAACAGCGCAGTGATTTTCTGCAGAGTGGCTCGTCGTGCTGAGAGCAGCACATAAAAGCAGGATGGTCTCGGTTTTACGTCAAGCTTTATCTGCTTTGTTGTGGCCGTGATGAGATAAAGCTCCTGAATATTCATTTCTGATGCCATCCCACTTTAGGAACATTTATTCATCCCGTAGCCGGCATCTCTGCCTCCTGGTCCCAGTAATTCTGTGTGAAGGTTGCCACGGCGCTGCCCCAGTCCTGTCACACAGAGACTGATGGCAGGCCTTTATAATCAATTGTGCTCTGTATTATTCCTGCTGCCTTCCCGGCATTCAGGCTGCAATAAAATAAGCCACATAGCAGTTCAGCGACTCGGAGACCTTCTGGGATTCTCTCGCAGGTCGGGAACATAAACAAACATTTATTATCGTTTGATGTTAATGAGACTCAGAAAGAGGTGATTCTATTAATTTACCTTAAAACTTCCAGTTTCTGAGGCTAAGCTCCAAAATAAAGTTAGCAACCAGCTCATGAGCGCTCAAACACAACGTTAGGATGAATCCAGAGGGAGGGGTTGGAGTTCTGCAGAGACCTTAGAGGGTTGAGGTTTGGGAATCCAGCTTGGTGTTTCTTCGTTAGGGAGAAGTTTGGTTTCATGGGAGAGACGTTGAATGATTAGATGTTTCACTGCCATGTTTCCACTGATGATCCCAACAGGAAGCTTCGGGAATAACGGAAGGTCATTCCAAAGATCTGGATATCCAAAACCACCTGCTGGTTTTGATTAATGAAGATGTTTAAAGTGACGATGTGTATTTTTCCTGGCAATAGGGGGCAGTACTTACCTAAATCATTGCAAACAAGTGGTATTTTTGTGTTCGAGTAAGACCTTACCAACGGAGGGCCATTAGGGTCTTCTGACGGATGGATATTTAGGGTTAGGGTAAAATCTACACACTGTCACTTTAAACAGATTCTATCATCTTTCCCATTAATGAATTATTTTATGTTTTAAATGGCCCTCCTCGGTTTGGTGTCGACTTCTTTAACTTACACAGGTTTGTCGTGGAGCTTTAGAGGAAAACATCGCATCTTTTAACTGAATCGGAACCAAAGTTAAGTCAACTTTATTTATTTAACACTTTACGACAGCAGGAAAGTGACCAAAGTGCTTAACAAGCCAAAACAAATACAGTACAAACAACAGCACTGTGCTAGAACGCTGAGAATGTTACGATGAAAGGTTAAAAGAAATAAAAACATGACATAAAAACCAATAATTCAAACTGAATTAAAAGCGACTGAAAATGCTCTCTCACACTGAATCACACAGAAACACAAAACCAGATCTATTTATTATAAGATTCCAAACTATTTCATTTTATCTGTAAACTCTGAGTGAAAACCTAAAGTGGGCCTCTCACCAACGATATCACAATCTCCAAAAGGTCTCCAGACAGTTGCAAGCGTTCTCTGATTCTCATGTGAGGTGCGGGACGTTGCTCTCGGGTCGTTTTGAACACCTCTCAGATTATTCCAGTGTGATTCCAACGGAACATTTTGTGTGTCCAACCAGAGGTCCTGGATGTGTGGATTATAGAACCTCAGGAATCAGTCTCACGTGGTTCTGGAGGAGATCTGGTCAAATGAAATGGTGGTTCTGTTCTTCCACATTCAGTTCTGATCTGCTCTCTGTTCCAGTTCAAGTCAAGTCAGCTGTGTTGAATCAAGTAATTCAAGCTGTCACAAGTATTTGGAAGTACCGTCAGGCTAAATAAGCCAAGTCTAATCCCACTGTGCCCATCCATCCGGATTTTCCTGCAAAACTCTTTTTTATTTGCTCCATCCTGTTTCTTGGCTGAATCCTTGGATACATATCTCCTAAACGTGACCATTTTTCCTGATCTTCTTTNGGGCTACCACAAATAATTACTGGGAGGAGGGTTCTAGCCCTGAGCTCGTCCACAGCATCGCTGTCTGTCCACATGAGTCTGGAGGAGAAGGTTTCGGCATGGTCCTGGTCTGACTGGTGAAACTGGTGTAACTGGTGTGTTCACATCTACACAAACCAACTGCACCAAGGGGGTAAATGGACCAGAGTTTGATTCAAACAGACTTGACATGTGAAAACAACTTTATAATGGAGGGGAACCAGAACAGAACAGCCATTCTGGGATTAAAAACATCCTTTAAATAGTATTTTTTACGAACGTGTCCCTCATCGCTGTAAAACATCCTACTGGTATTTAACTTGATGTTTAGGTTGATAAAGACTCTTTATGAGCCAACAGCTGGATCCAGTAATGTGCTGCCACTTCCCATCGAGTGTTCTGAAATCCGAGGACAGACGCCGCTGCTCTTAACCATCACAGAAACGGATAAAAGGATTTGATTCATGTGTGAAAAATGCCCACGCAGAGTGTGTGTGGCTGTGTTTGCTGGGGGAAAAGTGACCGAAGCTGCATGTTTGGACTCCGGTCGTCACTAATGGACCTGAGCTGCTTCAGAACCAGAACAAAAACCCTGCTCCGTCGTATTTACCCAACAGCGCCTTTACTCATCTCCCCGGTGGGTCGTTTGTTTGCAGCAGCAGCAACATAAAGACAGAAAAATAAAACCTGCTGAAAGTGGATCTAATCACAACACAACCAACTCATAATGAGAGAGAAACAGCCGAGTCTCCTCAGCTTTAGGAACCCAAACAGCTAAATAATTTGTCTCCCCGCTGAAACCGGACCGTCCCATGTGGCCACGCTTCCACTCTCGACATTATTTTCCCATTTCTTCACTTTGTTTCCGCCTGATTCGCAGCATCTTGAGTTAAAGTTGTGCCAGCAGTAATGTTGAGTAATGAGTAGTAGCGTACAAGCGGCTGAATAAATACCCTCCGTCTGACACGTCTTACAAGCTGCGGCTCGCAGGCCCGGTTCTGCCTGCGTCAACAGCGCAGTGATTTTCTGCAGAGTGGCTCGTCGTGCTGAGAGCAGCACATAAAAGCAGGATGGTCTCGGTTTTACGTCAAGCTTTATCTGCTTTGTTGTGGCCGTGATGAGATAAAGCTCCTGAATATTCATTTCTGATGCCATCCCGCTTTAGGAACATTTATTCATCCCGTAGCCGGCATCTCTGCCTCCTGGTCCCAGTAATTCTGTGTGAAGGTTGCCACGGCGCTGCCCCAGTCCTGTCACACAGAGACTGATGGCAGGCCTTTATAATCAATTGTGCTCTGTATTATTCCTGCTGCCTTCCCGGCATTCAGGCTGCAATAAAATAAGCCACATAGCAGTTCAGCGACTCGGAGACCTTCTGGGATTCTCTCGCAGGTCGGGAACATAAACAAACATTTATTATCGTTTGATGTTAATGAGACTCAGAAAGAAGTGATTCTATTAATTTACCTTAAAACTTCCAGTTTCTGAAGCTAAGCTCCAAAATAAAGTTAGCAACCAGCTCATGAGCGCTCAAACACAACGTTAGGATGAATCCAGAGGAAGGGGTTGGAGTTGTGCAGAGACCTTAGAGGGTTGGGGTTTGGGAATCCAGCTTGGTGTTTCTTCGTTAGGGAGATGTTTGGTTTCATGGGAGAGACGTTGAATGATTAGATGTTCCTTTGCCATGTTTCCACTGATGATCCCAACAGGAAGCTTCAGGAATAACGGAAGGTCATTCCAAAGATCTGGATATCCAAAACCACCTGCTGGTTTTGATTAATGAAGATGTTTAAAGTGACGATGTGTATTTTACCTGGCGATAGGGGGCAGTACTTACCTAAATCATTGCAAACAAGTGGTATTTTTGAGTTCGAGTAAGACCTTACCAACGGAGGGCCATTAGGGTCAAAAATCCCCGGGAGCGCAATTTTCGAACGAGTACTTCGTCAGATTGTTCAACCTGGAGAAAGTTGTGTAACCGCTTGTTACAAATTTGTAAATGCGTTTTGTCCTCATGGGCTTCCGTAGACGGAAACGTTGCGTCTAATATGGCGTTGCCCAGAGACTGACCTCGGCTTTCCACCGGCTGTGAAAGCAGAGTACAAAACAACCTCCTCGCTTGGAGTTTTTAAAACTCTTCTTAAGACGCACTTCTATGCACTCGCGTTTAACACGACCTGATTGTTGTACATCTGCTCGTTTTTAAAATTTTTAAAATGTTTTATTACTTTTATTTTTTTTAGGATATATTTTACTGTGATGTGTTTTTAATGTTTTATTGATGTTTGTCATATTGTACAGCACTTTGGTCGACAGTGTTGTGTAGAAAGTGCTATAGAAATAAAATTGGATTGGATTGGATTGAAAACAGCGACATTTTGCCTGCGAGCTCTCTTCCAATCGGGAGCGCTTCTGATGCGAAACGGGAGCAGAAGCGTTCCACACAGCTGATCCGGCGAGGTCACAAAATCACGGGAGAATTGCAACACCATGCGTGATTTTAGAAGTCCACACAACGACAAGCAAGGAAAAAGATGGCTGCGTGTATCCAGAAAGGTCTGTGGTTTATTTTCTGTTCTGTTTACATCGGCTACGGGGGTTTCACAGGAAATTACGTACTGCACGCGCCTTTTATTTTGAAAGTTTCCGGATGTGTTACACTACCTTTGTGTTTGATTTCCTGTTTGTCCCGATCTAAACTGCAGACTTTGACGTGTTTCAGAAGCGTAGCGCGTAAAAAATAGAGTCGAGACGTAACGATAGCATCCCGTCACTTCTGGGACGCGTCCAGAACGTTACACATAGCTGTCGGTGGAAAGGACCATGTCCACTATAATGGCGGCTAATTGACGCGTAGTACGTTTCGCGACCCACGCCGATTTATTTTAGACTCGATTTTTATGGTTATATGTTACGAAGCTGCCAATAATTTTCAACAACTGGGCATCATTTAATTTATTTTCAATAACATTCTGATGGATATTTAGGGTTAGGGTAAAATCTACACACTGTCACTTTAAACAGATCCTATCATCTTTCCCATTAATGAATTATTTTATGTTTTAAATGGCCCTCCTCGGTTTGGTGTCGACTTCTTTAACTTACACAGGTTTGTCGTGGAGCTTTAGAGGAAAACATCTCATCTTTTAACTGAATCTGAACCAAAGTTAAGTCAACTTTATTTATTCAACACTTTACAACAGCAGGAAAGTGACCAAAGTGCTTAACAAGCCAAAACAAATACAGTACAAACAACAGCACTGTGCTAGAACGCTGAGAATGTTACGATGAAAGGTTAAAAGAAATAAAAACATGACATAAAAACCAATAATTCAAACTGAATTAAAAGCGACTGAAAATGCTCTCTCACACTGAATCACACAGAAACACAAAACCAGATCTATTTATTATAAGATTCCAAACTATTTCATTTTATCTGTAAACTCTGAGTGAAAACCTAAAGTGGGCCTCTCACCAACGATATCACAATCTCCAAAAGGTCTCCAGACAGTTGCAAGCGTTCTCTGATTCTCATGTGAGGTGCGGGACGTTGCTCTCGGGTCGTTTTGAACACCTCTCAGATTATTCCAGTGTGATTCCAACGGAACATTTTGTGTGTCCAACCAGAGATCCTGGATGTGTGGATTATAGAACCTCAGGAATCAGTCTCACGTGGTTCTGGAGGAGATCTGGTCAAAGTTCTGATCTGCTCTCTGTTCCAGTTCAAGTCAAGTCAGCTGTGTTGAATCAAGTAATTCAAGCTGTCACAAGTATTTGGAAGTACCGTCAGGCTAAATAAGCCAAGTCTAATCCCACTGTGCCCATCCATCCGGATTTTCCTGCAAAACTCTTTTTTATTTGCTCCATCCTGTTTCTTGGCTGAATCCTTGGATACATATCTCCTAAACGTGACCATTTTTCCTGATCTTCTTTGAGTTCCGATGGTATTTTTCTGTTTTCGTTCAACAAATGGCTCCTGTTGACTCCTGCAGCGCGTCTCTGATTGCAGCCATATGCCGGAGCCCTTTTAATTATCACATTATCCCGGTCGTGTCACCACGTTTCAGCAGGAACGTTAGCTCAAACTTGACCTTTTCATCAGGTCCGACTCCTGAAAGCAGAACAGAGGGAAACCTGTAAAATGCCAGAACCGGTGAAATTATCTCCACGCTGTGGTTAAACACGGATGAAACACGCTGTAGATGGTGCCGAACCCCCGCAGCGCCTGCGGAGTCTGGGCTGACCACAGATCCTCGTTTAACAGCGATCTGTTATTGTGTAATCTTCAAAAGTGAGTCAGTTACATAAAAACTAATGAATAATGAATCATGGCCCATTTCCTTTGTGCGGTCCGCTCAGACTCTGGTGGGATCTATTATGTTGAGGAGTACTGATCTCGTTTCAGTCTCTATCCCGGTTTTAAACATGTCAGCACAAAGACGTAACCGTCTCAGCCGCAGCGCTGGTTTGTTGCATGAAAAGAGCTTTTTAATAAGTTTGTTCCGTGAATTCGGCTGGGTTCACTTCACTGACTCTGGGCTCACCTTTTCATTTGTTCTGCACGTGTTGCTCTGAAGTCGGCTTTCATTTCATCTGCTCGTTCGTCTCCGATTCTGAAGAGGTGATCTATTCGTGAGCTGAACAGATAATTAACTGCTGCTGCTAAAAAGCAAAAAGACGGACAGTAATGTTTTTGCTTTGATGGATTTGAATGAACTTTTGGTGTTTACCTAATTCAAAATGGCCGCCACAGCTAATCACTGCTAGCCAACACAACCGCGTCTCTAACTTGGTGACTGCTACAGATGCTGAGCTAAAGTTTGTCGTTTGTGACTGGTGAAAGAGTTTTCCTCTAAACGTTTGCATTAAACATTTATTTGTTAAATATCTCACGAACAATTGACGTAATAAAAAACAAAAAACACAGATATTGAGCTAAAATGTGCATCATTCATAAATACTAACAGTCTGAGACCTAAGAACAGCTCTGAGTTTATCAATTCTTTCAACAAATGATGGATCTTTATTTTTAAATACTTTAAGCTCTCCGGTGTATTTCTTTTATCTGATGGCACCATCTAGTGGCTGACAGATGTATCACACCAAGAGGCCTTTGCTTAGAATTTTTAAGATGGCGACTGCACGTTTCTTGTTTATGAATGTGCTTCTGTAGCCGACAAACAGAGCTAAAACACGTTGTTTTACAAATATTATTCTCATGTCATGTTGTGTTTTCATATATTTATATTTTAAAGACTTACTTACGTGAAAATTTTATCAACTCTGCATCAGCAGAGGTGCTTCCTTAAATTTGAAGCATGTAAGCGGTAGTCTAACGCTATTGGTTAGTTCTGGTCACCGCCCAGTTTCTTATTGCACAGATTTTACGGGGCAGGGGGCGGGCTTAGCAAAAAAAAAAGACGTATCGCTTACATTATATCACACTACATGTTAAGACAATCACTTTTACAGATTTCTGAAAAATCATACATAATTCCTGAAAAGGGAAAACTCCGGATTGCTGCTTTAATAACCAGGTTCACTCATTTTTTTAAACATTTGCGGCGGTCTCTAGTATAAATTAATGCCTTGTGAGTTGATCTCTGTGGGGAAAGAAGCTCTAGAGCTCCTATTTCAGGAACTAAAAGTTAGCCAAAAGAGATGGGAGCAGTAGACGACGGATTTGGAGTCGTACTTTCTGGTATTTGGACATCTCTCCTCTGATTGGCTAACAGCAACACGACTCTACCACTGACTCTGTTTGCTCTGCAACGTTGATGTTTTATCTCCACAAATAACACAAGCCTGGAGGAGTTCTGCTGTGTGGTGGAGTTGCTAATGCTAATGGTTAGCTTCTACTAGCCCAGACGTTCTCTGCTGTTTCCTGGACGCTAAACCAACAACAGCCTTCCCCGTCGTGAGTCCAGATGGGTGAGTCCATGAATGTTTATTTTCAGTGTGACGTAGATCTGAGTGGATTTTCTAATCCGAGCGTTCCTTCATCTTTTTAAATCAGCAGCTAATGCGTGAAATCTGGGTAGGAGAATATTTTCACGTTTAGATTGCATGTGAATCTCAGAGTGACCAGACTAAGAGAAGTTTGGGTTTCTCAGTGAACCTGGTCTTTATCAACACGTTCCACAACTCAACCTTTGGATAAATGAGTAAAAATGAAAGATGTGAGATTATTAACCTCTGCAGGCTCTGGGCTGAAAATAAAAGCCCTGCTGCATCATCCAGACCGGAGGCATCCAGATGATCAGGGCAGTGAGGGGAATCCTCCAGAGCTTCATCCAGCCAGGAGATCATCTTCTGAAACAGAACCGAAGCTGCTTGATGGAGGAACACGGAGTGTTTGTGTGTTTCTGCTCCTGCATGATTTGTGACTCGTTTCCTGAAACGGAGCTCAACACAGATGTTTGGTAATTTTTTATGCTGATTGTTTTGTGAGTGCTCATCAAACAAGCGTTGCTCTCAGTTCACCACTGAGGTTCCCACTGGCAGACTGGCACAGCAGCCAGCCCGCAGAGGAGGAGGATAACTCTTCCCGTCACTCGGCTGCTCCCAGATCAGCCGCCTGCCTGCCTGCCGGCTGCTCCTCAGGCAGTGCCTTTGTCTATCACTAGAGGGAGCGGGTAGTCCTAAAAATAATGCAGAGCAATAGGAGGCTCGGCACAGGAGGGAGGAAACGGGAACGGCGTTGAGCACAAAGTGTTTTTATTTAAACTCTGATGATGATGTGGAGCAGATCCAGAATGATCTGGATGGAGTCCATCAGACTCATCCTGAAGTCACGGGTTCTGGCAGATGAGCTGATTCAGTGTGTGTGTGTGTGTGTGTGTGTGTGTGTGTGCGTGCCTAAACAGACGACATCATCACATAAACTACACGATAAAAAGACACTGCTGGCCACTCCAGTGTGTGATAAATATTGCAGTGCATTTCCTGCAGCATTCCAAATCTGTTCATCAGGAGTGGATCAGGCCGGGCTCGGCTCTCCCTGCTGTCCGGACCGCGTGGTGCCTTTCTCAGCGCCACGTGGAAACGTCTGACTGCACCAGAGCCAGAAGAATCTGCAGGCTGCTTCAGGACGAGAAGTCATGCTTTTACATCATTTAGGATCTTTAGTTTTAGTCATGGGGGGTTTAACGCGAGCCTCGGGGGGCAGCATTCACTTCCTGGCATATGATTTCACTCCCACTTCATCCTTGGAGAGGTGTGTCAGCTGTGTCGGTCAGTCTGTTCACTGGCCTGTTTTATTTTGTCCGAGGCAGGGTGCAGAACATCCACAGATGGGCCTAAAACTCAGGATGGTTACTCATCACCCCGTGAGAGCGGGTCATGGCGTGAATCACTCCGTGTTTCTGTGGACGTTTTCCTGCTTCACGGAGGTAACAGGAGTTTTCCTGCGTGTGTTTGAGCCTCCCAGAGGGAACAGGATGAACTTTACTGAATATAAATCCTAAAGAGACGGGTCTAAAGGCCGGTTCNGGGTGAGGCGGGTGAGGCGCTCCATCTCTGGAGATGAAGATGCGATGTGAAGATGAGGGCCACCAAGCATGATGAAGGGGCTGCCATGCGGCTGATGGCGTGCAGGAGAGGAGGAACTCAGCGGGGAGGGAGAGATTGTTTTGAACTGCAGTGCTAATTAACGGCCCTCACGCTGAACGCAGCCCCTCTCAGAGTCGGTCTAATCAAACTCACACACTCCCTTCCTGTCTGCATCCCAGAGTGCTTCGCTCCATCTTCTGGCTAATTTGCTCCGGCTCTCCGCCTTAATCTCAGCACTTTTAGAGAACGGGGAGGCAAACACGATGCTATCAGGTTAATTAATGATCATCAATTCAGTGGAGCCGTTTCACATAATATCACATTCATATAGAAACAAGAGTGATTCATTCTGATCAGGAGCTACGTGACGGTTCGAGTTCAACGTCAGACTAATCACAGACGACGATCGGTGACATGCTGGAGAGCTTTCAGGCTCGAGTGGGCATCTAAGCGCTGCAGACATGATCTCAGCCAAAGAGTCATCTAAAAAAAGAAACAAAGCCTCTAAGGAGCATCTGATGATGCAGCTAAAAACATCATCGTGTGCGTCGCTAATGGCGACCGAAGCCAAGCTAAAGATGCTGCAGCAGGACCAGATGAGCTCATTCAGGTTTGCATCATTTTCCTGAACTTTGTGAAACAAACAAACATGTTTTCACTAAAACATGAGAAATCTGTTCTTATAAGAACTTTCTACTGAAATAAATACATTTTGGTTTGACTGAATCTACTTTTTATCAATTCTCCACGTGTCTGAGGAGTGGCTCAACCTAACTTTTAGTTTGCCACCTCTCTCTCTCTCTCCACTGACCCAGTTCTGCTCGGTCTGGCCCCCGGCGTCGAGCCGACCCACTCACCTCCTGCAACACCTGGCCAGTGGCCTTCTGGGAGCTGGACCGGGTGTGAAAGTTCAGACTAATATTAGCCGACACAGCTTGCATCCTGCTCAGTTCTTCTCTTAATTCAGAGGAAAACAAATTAGGGATTATTACCGCGTTTAATCAGAGAAACCGTAGCGGGGACGTGGAGGTAAACACACCTGTTTCTAGTTTAATACTCCTGCCGGTAAACACGGATTAAGCTGGGAGATTTGTGTTTGTGGGCTTTTCCAGCTTTCATCATCATCAAGCCGTGAACCCGTTTAAGCCGTCGTACTGTTTCTCATCATGTGCGTGTCACGCAGCAGGTAGATGGATTAGTTTCCGTCTCACAAGAACAAACACAGCAGAGTTTTATTCGCATCATTTCCTGTTTCACATCAACCAAAGTTTAAGCGTCCTGCAGGGAGCTTTGATTGTTCCTCGGATTCTGAAATCGGCTCTAAATCTGTGAATAATGAACCCAGCTGGAACAATTAGAACAGAGTTGTTCCTGCTTTAGGTTTTGGTCTCGGATGTTGAACTCCTCTCCCAGTCTCGTCTCCATGCTGGGTCCCAGTATGACCCCTCACACACAGGGCTTTTGAGGCGACACAGACGGCTGCGATGGCTCCAAGACGCGAAGAGTCATCAGCTGGACGAGCTCTGTTCGTTTAGCTCGACCTTCCACGTGGCAATATCAGCCGTCTGTTACGTTTTTCTTCTTTTAGCCGCGGGGGAAATTAAACACATGCAGGGGCAGCGCGAGACCTCTGTTGGTGTCGTCGGAGGGCACGTTATGTCACCGTCGTAGGGATGAGACTAATTGATGGTGTGATGTAATGATGCTAGGCTCCCATGCTAGTTCATTACCTCTGAGGGGCACGGGAGGTTTCAACACTTCCAACTCCATTAAATGTGCTAAAAACTTACATCTCACCACTGATGGGGTGATTTTTACCGTTCTGGTTCGTTCATTAGCTAAATATCTGATGAAGCACCAGGAGGATGGAATACAACTCAGCAATAAGTAAACTAAGCAATATGAGCAAACACAAAAGTGGGTAAAACTCAGTCACTTTTATAGAGTTTGAGCTAAATTTGGATGTTTTTGCTGCTGGAATTTACCCCCAACACTCGATTATTGCTAACAGTTTGCTGGCTGACTACTACTCTCAGCAGGAACAGTTGTTGCAGAACCCAGGAGGGCAGGTGAACTCACAAATCTGACAGGTGGGAACTTTTATACTGAGAGCAGTAATTAGAAATCAGGGACAGGTGAGCTGATTACTGAAGGAAACCAGGTGTGCATGATCAGTGAGTGGTGGGAATCCAAAGGAAGGTGAATATAAAACCAAACAAAGACAAAGAAAATAAATCCACAATAAAAACAGACACAAAGAAATAACAAGACATAAAGTAAAGCAGCATAGAAATAATCCTAATCCACAGTCCAGACCCCCTCATATTGTGACAAATGTATCTGGTTCAGGTCTGTCATTAGCTCTGCCTCGTTTGTCTCTGAGCAAAACAAACTTTGCATCAAAGTAAAACATTGTGGCGGGTTTTCCAACAACACAAAGTTTATTACAGAGACGCGTTGCAACAAATATTCAACCAAGCTTTAAATTTACTGACGTTTTACATCAAGATTCCCACAAACCTCTCGACAGATTTTACAAAAACTCAAGATGCTGGGTGTTTTCCAATCTCAAGGAACCTCGCCTTGATGCCTTGGTCCCGCCCCGGTTGCCTAGGAGATACGTTATCAGGAACCGCCAAGGCATGTTCCAATTGGTTCATGTGCTAGCAAGGCGTCTGCACTCCGTTTGTTAGCCGTTTAGCTAATTAATACACGAGAGGTGCCTTGTTGCCTTCTCTTTTGGTAACAAATTTCCCAGAATGCAGCGCGGTTTTTTCAAACAAATGTGATCAGGAGCCGGCAGCAGCTACTTCAGGGGCAAATTTCCAGTTTAAATTTAAGTCAACCAATTGTAGCTATTGGGCTTATATGTAAAATATTTTTTTAGATCCAGAGCAGTTTAGTAGTTGCAGCTTTGGTGGCTAGCAGGTACTAACTCACTTACACATTTGATTTAACCAACATACACAATTAAACAAGTAAAAGGCTCGATATTAAAACTTAACATTACTATGATGGGTGGTACTTAAGCAGAACGCATAAGCAGGGGGCGGGCTCTGGCCGGCCACGGTCACGTGGGACAAGTCTGTTTCATTTAACCGTTTTCTTTGACCAAGGAAGGACAGTGTCCTTGTAAGCAAGGCGTCTGGCCTGCCAAGGCAAGGTTCCTTCTGCTGAGTCAGCCCAAACCAAGATGGCCACCACGGCTAATCCCTTATGGAATAGTCACAAGGATAGCATGTTCTTCACTTGCGATAACATGTAGTCTCGTGTGTCGACACGTTTACAACATGTGAACGTTTTGCATTTTATCACCATGACAAAGTTCCAAGTTGGTTCCAAACAGATGATCACATGTTGTTTCACACGTTTTACCTTCTCACATGTTAAACTTCACATGGGCAAAAGATTTTTCACACGTGGTCATGTGGGATCAAATTTAGCAACCCCGTCAGTTTTACTGAACTGCTCCCAGATCAGATGTGTAAACGCTGGAGAGCGAGACGCTTCCCTAAAGGAATAAAAAGATGTTTTTCGTTTCCTGTTTCTAAGAAAAATAAGCAAACCGCCTCTTTTCTTTCAAACCATTTATTAAATATTCCTCTCATCAAAGCTTACAGCTTCTCAGGTGACATGATGATTGTTTTGTGCATGTTTGCGGTGGGGTGTTGTTCTTCAGCTGCAGCCTTTTTTATCTTTTCCTTTTTGTTATCCAGATTAAAGATCCCCAGATTCCCGGGAAAGCCCGGATGTGATTCCTCGGGCCGGGAATCGTAATGACTTTTAAATAAATATATAAATCATCACTCCATTAATTGCAACACGTATCCCGTAGCGAGTGTTTCATGTCATCCATGTTTAACTGTGGGAGGCCTGATGGGAGCCGGTGGGTGTTGATCTACACGTGCACAGAAACCCATAAATCCAGCTGTTTCTGCTGATTTATTAATAGTTCATCATCATAAAACAACTGAATCTTTGTGCTGAATCTACGTCACGCTGTGTGATCTACGGATTCTCACACACTGATAGATGTGACATATGTTCCGTACATAGAGCCCGTGATGTGATCTGGAGGATTTCTGTTTTTTTTTATTGTTTTGTTTTCTGGCCCGGGTTAGGAAGCCTTAAATAGCCCAATTAGCATTCTTGGCTTAAAAGCGAGACAAAGCTGGCAGCGTGAGTCCCTCAGCCTGCAGAAACACTCGTTCAATCAGTTTTGGCTCCACGGCTCAATGGGAGACTGTATGCAGACATGAAAGTGGTGATGTGAAGAATTCCTTCAGCTTTAAAGGAAAATCCTCTTTAATTCTGTTTTATCCGGGGTTTACTCTCAAGGAGTCGTAGCATTCCCAGTTTAGCTGCTTTTTTAGGTATTTAGCGCTCTTAGAGGAGAATCTGCAGATTTAATAATCAGGAAGTGTTGTTCAGATGCAGAACATTTCACCGTCGCTGCTAATGAATGGACGCCGTTCACGGTGACATGGATCGGTTCTGGTAGAACTCTGGTTCTTCCTGCAGAAGCTGCTGGGACTGACATCAGGCTGGAAAGTGGCAGGAAATGACCATGGCCATTTCTCAATACTCACAGACGCTAGTACGTTCTTGGCTAGGACACCAGAAAGTCCGTTCTGCCGAGTACGGGAGGACGAGGACGGCATTTGGAACAAGCGTACTTCTTTGCCTCACGGCAACAAGTGCTGACATAAAAATAAAAGTCTAGTTTGTTCCTTAAATAACAAAATAACGAAAACATATTAATTGTATTATATTTGGTCCACTTTTGATCAAAACTGATAAAATACCAGCATTTCCCGCTGTTAAATGAAGAAAAAAGTTTCTTTTTCATCAAAAAAAAAAGCAACGATGCTTTTATTTTGATAGTGGGTTAGCTAATTAGCATTTTGAGGGATCGTGAAGAGTCTGAAAGAAAATAAAACAAATACACAGCAAATTTTATAGGTTATACCCAATTATTTACAATAACAGACACCTTTATATTTATTTATGTGTATTTCCGATATAAAACACAACAGATGTAGGCTTTCTCCTCTGCCGTTTGGAGTATAACGGTTAGCGGCGCAATGCATTATGCGAAACGTTGCTGTCCCAAGTCCGCAGAAGGACGCATCAATGCATCCTTGATACAATGGGCGGAGCAAGAACAAATCCGGGAACTTTGAGCGAACTTGCCATTATACGTACTTAGGATTGGAACAGTACTTGGGCCATCGTTGATGACGTTTCACAAGGACGGGAGTACACAAGTACACACAAGTATGCATATTTAGAAATGGCCCGTATAAATATATATATATATATATGACTTAGGCTCCCTATAATTAACAGACCATTGAGCCATCATTAATGACATTAGCATCTTAGCGGCAGATTCACTTGATGCTAGCTGGGGNTGCTAATGCTAACGGTTAGCTTCTACTAGCCCAGACGTTCTCTGCTGTTTCCTGGACGCTAAACCAACAACAGCCTTCCCCGTCGTGAGTCAAGATGGGTGAGTCCATGAATTTTAAGTGACAGTGTGACGTAGATCTGTCAGGATTTTCTAATCCTAGAGTTTCACCGTCTGTTTTCTATCAGAAGCTAATGCAGGAGATAGGTGGAGGAGACTATTTTCATGTTCAGCCTGCATGAAAAACTCAGAGTGACTGATTAGAATCAGAAAACATACATAAAAAATGTGTTTTTCAGTGAAATGTGACTTAAATAGTTTTCCAGTTTCACCATCTTCTCATCCATCAACAGCCGGTGATCACAAATGTTCTTTATCCTCTTTCATTTTGTTTACATACGTTCTCCAACACCTCCATGACTCGTCTCACATTTTCTGACTCACAGAAATCAAACTGAGGCTCCAATTTATTTGATTTTCTCTTGAATTTCCAAAAATGCCTCAAGCCGAGGACCTTTGCAGTGTCCTTTTGCATGTTCTTCTCAGTTTGACCGGTTTATGAGCTGCAGCTCGTGACTCATCATTTCTAACTGTTGTAGAATAAAGGTTGAAATTTTAATTTCAGGCAGTTCCCTTTACAGGGTCAAAGCAAAGATTTGAGCCGATCTCAGACTCTGATGGAGACCAAGGCTGCACAACATGAACTAAACGTTTTCTTTCATTTATTCAAATTAAACTCAACAAAGTATTTGATGAAAAATGTGGAGGAATCCACAAACAGACTCTGCTTTTGGCTCTCCGTACGGCTGTCTGCTGCTTTCCTCTGGACATGGATGAACCTTCGGTGCAGCTTAGGGGAGACGAGTTGTCAACACGAGGTCAAAGGTCAGGGGCAGTTTGGTCCCCAACATCCCGCTGGTGACAGAGTGATGGTCGTCGGGAGAGTTACGGGTTTGATAAGAGAAGAAGAAACTTAGGGTCAAACTAATCAATGGTGTGTGTGTGTGTGGTGGGGGGGGGGGGTACGACACAGCAGCTTAATAAATCTTCCTGCAAGCAGAGCAACATGGTTATTCATGAAAATTAAAATAATCTATATTGAAATCTCTCCAGTTATTGCTCTGGCTAATAGAGCCGCTCCGTCTCTCTGCAGTTAACATGGAATTTCATTCTTCCCTCCGACGGTAATGTTCTCCCATAAACTCCGACTAAAGTGGGATCTAAATGAGGAACAAGCTGTGCTAAAGCAAATCCCAGCGTTTTGCTCACATGAGCTGGCGCTCGATTGCCGAGCAGACATTATCTGGTCAGATTGATACTTTGCACACATGTTCACGAGCGCCGCAGCACAACCACGCTCAGACGTGCACATCTGCACAATAAAAACAACAGCACTCGTGTTTTATGGGCTGGGTATCAGAGCGCTTTGATCCGTATCCGTTTTTTATTCCCGGCTCTGCAGTGTGCGGGGAGGATGGGGGTGGGGGGTGATCCCTTTGAAAGAATCTGAATGCATTGGAGTCTGGGGAGCTTTTTTCCTTTTGCTTTGCTGCGTGGAGTCATCACGGAGTGGGTGATTCATTCGTATAGAAAGTTCTACAAAGAGCAGAAATCACGTTTCCTCTGATTCCAGCTCTGATGCTGCGTTTGGGAGCGATTGTGGATTTTTCCAGCAGATCCCGGACCTGCTACGATCAACTCACCTGTTTCAGGAGAAGTTTTCTCTGCTGAGCGAATAGAAAATAGATTATTTTAAAGGCCTGGACGGCATGCTTAGTTTTATGTGTTGCTCTCACATGAAGAGTGGGTGGATCCGTTTCTGCTCCTCGGGCTTCGATGTGTGCAGGGTGGGGGGGCTGGGGCTAAAATTACTCAAAGAGCCCACTCCACACTTCTTTTATCTCCCTCTGGGAGTGCCGCTGTAGTAGGAACCTTCTCCCACGGCTGCAGCAGGACTCCCTGTACCTGAATGTGTCGTGGATGGAGTGAAGAATCAGCGTTATGCTGATTTAGTCGGTAAACAGCTGAGAAGCTGCTCAGCTAATCCGTGGTTGGTCGGCCTCTTAGTCCTCATCTCTTATTGATCAGAGCTGAAAACAGTAACTACTAATTTAAAGAAAATATAAAAAACGTGTGAATGTTTCCAGTTAAACATAATTACTTTCCATTATTGTGGAACATGTTATTATTATTGTTATTTGATATTTTCATCAGCTCCTCTAAATCTGAGACCATGGTCTTGAGTCGGAAAAGGGTAGAATACCTTCTCCAGGTCAGGGACGAGGTCCAAGGTCTCAGGTGGAGGAGTTTAAGTATCTCGGGGTCTTGTTCACGAGTGAGGGAAAGATGGAGGTTGAGATCGATAGGAGGATCGGTGCTGCGTCTGCAGTGATGCGGGCGTTGTGCCGGTCTGTCGTGGTGAGATCGATTTACCGGTTGATCTACCACAGAATCTGCTTCGTTAGGATCCCTGACTCTAACCCTAACCTGTCAGGCTGCACGACTAAAATTTTGCCCATTTACACTTTGGTCAGCTCAGCCTCTGCCGGGTGGGGACAGCTCGCCCCTGCGCGGCCAGGTTGAGTTTACACAGCTTTCTCAGGAATGTGGGCGGGTCCACAAAAAAGGTGCAGAGAAGTCTGTGGTGTCCTTCCCAAGCGTCGAAATTTAGTAAACAAAGTGGTCGTGAGCAGTGTTGCTTTTGGAGACTCTGACATGAAGCACACAGCTTCCTACTCTCTCTGAGCAGCGGTGCTGCCGTGGGCTCCTCTCACATCCAAGAGCGCTCACAGCAGACAGCCAGTCCTCACGCTTCCGCGGCCACAGCGGCCATTCTGAGCTGCAGTCAGAATCGATGTTTACCCCACTGCATCCAGATTGCTAATGAATCATGTGTGCGGGATGTCGCCGCTGATTCTACCCATGCCAGTCAGAGGCTCCCTCTAGTAGGTAGGTGTGAGAAATAAATAACTTAAAGCCATGCTATGCAACTTTTTCATATTTTTAAATCATGTTCTTGAGCCAGTTTGTGCTAAAACGACCCTTTAAGGGTTAATGAAATGTCACTCAGACCCCCACCGCCCTCTGTGGCCAGAATACCACACTTGCAACTTCAGAGTGGCGGTCCGCTCCCTGTTGGACTTAGTAAAGTGGAGCTGACATGCCTGGTGCTGCAGTCTGCTTCCAGCATGTTTCCAGCATGTTTTAGATCATGAACACAGCTGATGTGTTTGATTTAGTGATGAACCGCTCCTGTAGACACTAATGAAGGCTGAGGAGACATTTCAGCTGTTAGATGAAGGTGTTAAAAAGACCAACGCACAGCGAGGAGATAAGTTTCACTTTTGCTTTCACCAACGGACACTAGGGGGTGTTAAGAGCACGCCAAAACTGCCAAGTGTGCCTTTAAGCTGTCCACTCGGTCCATAGGTGGGTGTGTACGGTTGGTAGAGCACGAGACGGACCGCAGGGAGGCAGGGCCTAAAAAACCGAACAACGCACGGACAACGCAAATGTAAATGCCCAGCCCGGACCGAGCTCCATAGAGTAAAGGTCATATTTGACAGTCGGCTGAAACCCTCTGAATGGAGTCTGATGTTCTCCAGGTGTTCTGGTTCCCCCCTCAGCTTTGGCCCTAGGTGCAAGTGTGTCTGGTTCTGTGATGGACCTCTGCTCAATGACCTTTGAACCCAGAACAGCCAGTAGAAATGGATGAGTGGCTCAGATGTGGTTTTCCATATGAATTATAGAACAAGCTCCCAGAGCAAAGCCCTACATCTAAACACAGAGTTTCAGAACCAGAGACAGGAAGATCAGAATAACCCATCATGTTTTGGAGATGCAACACTTCCGAGTGTTCCTGTTCCTGCCTCCTCCGGTCCACAAACTAATGTCCACCATGACGGATTCCTTATGTGAGCCGACTCCAAAGGCTGAAGCAGCAGCATATGCTTCACCAAATTAAGGGTCTGCTGGAGCGTGTGAATAGGCTCCACTTCCAGAGATTTCCCCAGATGGATGGAGATTTCCCTAAGGACGGGAACTTAAACCCTCTCCTCCACCAGGACTCCTCCTTGTTTCTGATATCATCTTTGTGACCTTGGGAGGATTTTCTTTATCCAACTCATGGAGACATCTGAAGACAAAGCATTTAGCGTAAAGAGCCTGAGAGAGAAGACCTGGAAGAATCCTGATCTTCTTTCAGCCTTTTGCTTCAACACTGAGCTCCTCGTTCGGTTTTGCTTTAAAATGAAATAATCAGTTAATTCATCAGGAATACTGTGGTAGTTTTTTTGTGGTAATTAGTCCATTCCTCTTTTAGATTCACTGACATAAACTCAGAGTTTATTTCTTGATGCAGACCAGCGGAGGAACTCCTGATTAGTACTCTGGGTTTGTGAGCAGAGCTCCTGGACGCTCTGGGGAGGCGGGCTTCCAGCCTTGTTTATGTAGGTATGGCAGCTGTGGGCTGTGTCTCCATAAATTCACCGTAGATGAACGATGAATGCTGATCACGGTCCAGCCGGGCTGGGGGGTGGGATCATCTCAGTGAAACGCCTCTGTTGCTGTTTGTCCATTTCTCTAAAGGAATCACAGCCGGCAGTTACATTGTGTTATATTCAGTGTGTGTGTGTGTGTGTGTGTGTGTGTGTGTGTAGAGGTCAAGGCTACCTCCGGCCACCTGACCCTTTGAGGAGGAGCAGCAGCTCCACCTTCCCTCAGGATGGAGGACCTCCTTCCGTGAAGTCGCCCAGAGGGAGTTCATTCTGTAAATCATGATTCAAGTCTTGGTACCAGAGGTGAAAGTTAGCATAGAATAGATCATCTAGAGTTTTGCCTCTTGGACTCAGCTCCAGACCAGAGCACCACCTCAAAAACAAACAAAACAACTAAACATCTTCAAAAAGACCTCAGATTAAAGTGATGTTTAATTCATCTGCAAAGCTACCGTTTCTGTCTAAATTTGACCTCAAATGTGTCAAAAAAGTTTGTTTGATCTCTCAGACTCTGTCAGAATAGTTAAAGCAGCAAACAATAATAAAGTTTTAGCTTCAACTACACACCTAAAAAACCCTGATGTCTAAATACAATCCCTTCTGATTGTGAATGTTCCTGACAATGCTTTTATTGTGAAAGGTTAGGGTTCTTTCTTCAGCTTAGATGGATCCCTCCAAGGTTAAAATGTAGGAACTCCTTTTGACAAATGCTTAAGTTATTAAAAGTTAGGGAAACATTTTTTTTTATTTAAACACAAAAGAGACAAAGCACCAGAGTAATTAGATTACTTCCTGTGTAATGAGTTCAAATTAAAACTAGTGTGAAAGTTTGTTTTTTACCAAAGTCAGCAGCAAACGCTCCACGACTCCAGCAGATGTTTTTTTTATCTGGTCACAGATGAAAGTTTAATGGTGAAAGAATTTCACGTTTTACTGGTTTAACTGTGTTCACTGGAGCAGAAACGATAACAATTCTTTAGAATCGCTTTAAACCAGCGGGAGTAACCTTGTTTACATGTTTGAACAGAAGTTCTGCTCTTATCGTCTTTTCCATGGATTTAATCCACGAAACATGATAAATCATCACATGCATGTGTGGAAATAAAAAATTAATATACAAATCACAAAGCGTTAAAACCACATTATGCAAATTTTTCATATTTTAATTCATTTTCTTGAGCCAGTTTGTGCTAAAATGACCCTTTACAGGGTTAATGATGTCACTCAGACCCCCACCGCCCTCTGTGGCCAGAATACCGCACTTGCAACTTCAGAGTGGCGGTCCGGTCCCTGTTGGACTTAGTAAAGTGGAGCTGACATGCCTGGTGCTGCAGTCTGCTTCCAGCATGTTGTAGATCATGAACACAGCTGATTTGTCTGATTTAGTGATGAACCGCTCCTGTAGACACTAATGAAGGCTGAGGAGACGTTTCAGCAGTTAGATTAAGGTGTTAAAAGATGAACGCACATCGAGGAGATAAGTTTCACTTTTGCTATCACTAACAAACACTAGGGGGTGCTAAGAGCAAGCCAAAACTGCCAAGTATCCCTTTAACAAATCTGCAGTTAAAAGTTAACTTTAATTTTGGATTCAGATTGACGGATTCTTTCTGATGGAGCCGACCTTCTCATTTGATCCAGTTAAAGGTCACGACGTTCTTCACAAAAACAAACAAACCAAACCAAACGTCCTGATTGTAGCTGACGTTTTCCTCCGAGCAGAAACGTCTGAACCAACCTGAGGAAGAGCGATGAGGAGCAGCAGCAGGTGCGCTGACGTGTTTTACAAACACCAGACGGGCTCGAGCCTTGTTAAAGGTTTCAGTGTCTCTCTGCTGCTGAGATGACATCGTCTTGATTACACTTCTGGACTGTGAGAGCTAATTACAGGGTGAGGCGGGTGAGGCGGGTGAGGCGCTCCATCTCTGGAGATGAAGATGCGATGTGAAGATGAGGGCCACCAAGCATGATGAAGGGGCTGCCATGCGGCTGATGGCGTGCAGGAGAGGAGGAACTCAGCGGGGAGGGAGAGATTGTTTTGAACTGCAGTGCTAATTAACGGCCCTCACGCTGAACGCAGCCCCTCTCAGAGTCGGTCTAATCAAACTCACACACTCCCTTCCTGTCTGCATCCCAGAGTGCTTCGCTCCATCTTCTGGCTAATTTGCTCCGGCTCTCTGCCTTAATCTCAGCACTTTTAGAGAACGGGGAGGCAAACACGATGCTATCAGGTTAATTAATGATCATCAATTCAGTGGAGCCGTTTCACATAATATCACATTCATATAGAAACAAGAGTGATTCATTCTGATCAGGAGCTACGTGACGGTTCGAGTTCAACGTCAGACTAATCACAGACGACGATCGGTGACATGCTGGAGAGCTTTCAGGCTCGAGTGGGCATCTA
>SSNS01000378.1:281788-323680 GCA_006937985.1 Aphyosemion australe
GGGGGGGGGGGGGGGGGGGGGGGGGGNCAAGGATAGCATGTTCTTCACTTGCGATAACATGTAGTCTCGTGTGTCGACACGTTTACAACATGTGAACGTTTTGCATTTTATCACCATGACAAAGTTCCAAGTTGGTTCCAAACAGATGATCACATGTTGTTTCACACGTTTTACCTTCTCACATGTTAAACTTCACATGGGCAAAAGATTTTTCACACGTGGTCATGTGGGATCAAATTTAGCAACCCCGTCAGTTTTACTGAACTGCTCCCAGATCAGATGTGTAAACGCTGGAGAGCGAGACGCTTCCCTAAAGGAATAAAAAGATGTTTTTCGTTTCCTGTTTCTAAGAAAAATAAGCAAACCGCCTCTTTTCTTTCAAACCATTTATTAAATATTCCTCTCATCAAAGCTTACAGCTTCTCAGGTGACATGATGATTGTTTTGTGCATGTTTGCGGTGGGGTGTTGTTCTTCAGCTGCAGCCTTTTTTATCTTTTCCTTTTTGTTATCCAGATTAAAGATCCCCAGATTCCCGGGAAAGCCCGGATGTGATTCCTCGGGCCGGGAATCGTAATGACTTTTAAATAAATATATAAATCATCACTCCATTAATTGCAACACGTATCCCGTAGCGAGTGTTTCATGTCATCCATGTTTAACTGTGGGAGGCCTGATGGGAGCCGGTGGGTGTTGATCTACACGTGCACAGAAACCCATAAATCCAGCTGTTTCTGCTGATTTATTAATAGTTCATCATCATAAAACAACTGAATCTTTGTGCTGAATCTACGTCACGCTGTGTGATCTACGGATTCTCACACACTGATAGATGTGACATATGTTCCGTACATAGAGCCCGTGATGTGATCTGGAGGATTTCTGTTTTTTTTTATTGTTTTGTTTTCTGGCCCGGGTTAGGAAGCCTTAAATAGCCCAATTAGCATTCTTGGCTTAAAAGCGAGACAAAGCTGGCAGCGTGAGTCCCTCAGCCTGCAGAAACACTCGTTCAATCAGTTTTGGCTCCACGGCTCAATGGGAGACTGTATGCAGACATGAAAGTGGTGATGTGAAGAATTCCTTCAGCTTTAAAGGAAAATCCTCTTTAATTCTGTTTTATCCGGGGTTTACTCTCAAGGAGTCGTAGCATTCCCAGTTTAGCTGCTTTTTTAGGTATTTAGCGCTCTTAGAGGAGAATCTGCAGATTTAATAATCAGGAAGTGTTGTTCAGATGCAGAACATTTCACCGTCGCTGCTAATGAATGGACGCCGTTCACGGTGACATGGATCGGTTCTGGTAGAACTCTGGTTCTTCCTGCAGAAGCTGCTGGGACTGACATCAGGCTGGAAAGTGGCAGGAAATGACCATGGCCATTTCTCAATACTCACAGACGCTAGTACGTTCTTGGCTAGGACACCAGAAAGTCCGTTCTGCCGAGTACGGGAGGACGAGGACGGCATTTGGAACAAGCGTACTTCTTTGCCTCACGGCAACAAGTGCTGACATAAAAATAAAAGTCTAGTTTGTTCCTTAAATAACAAAATAACGAAAACATATTAATTGTATTATATTTGGTCCACTTTTGATCAAAACTGATAAAATACCAGCATTTCCCGCTGTTAAATGAAGAAAAAAGTTTCTTTTTCATCAAAAAAAAAAGCAACGATGCTTTTATTTTGATAGTGGGTTAGCTAATTAGCATTTTGAGGGATTGTGATGAGTCTGAAAGAAAATAAAACAAATACACAGCAAATTTTACAGGTTATACCCAATTATTTACAATAACAGACAACTTTATATTTATTTATGTGTATTTCCGATATAAAACACAACAGTTGTAAGCTTTCTCCTCTGCCGTTTGGAGTATAACGGTTAGCGGCGCAATGCATTATGGGAAACGTTGCTGTCCCAAGTCCGCAGAAGGACGCATCAATGCATCCTCGATACAATGGGCGGAGCAAGAACATATCCGGAACTTTGAGCGAACTTGCCATTATATGTACTTAGGATTGGAACAGTACTTGGACCATCGTTGATGACGTTTCACAAGGACGGGAGTACACAAGTACATACAAGTACGCATATTTAGAAATGGCCCGTATAAATATATATATATATATATATAGTCCGGAAAGTAGACGGCATGACTTTGGCTCCCTATAATTAACAGACCATTGAGCCATCATTAATGACATTAGCATCTTAGCGGCAGATTGACTTGATGCTAGCTGGGGAGCGTCACTGGCTGAGGGTTTTTGTGCTTTGTGAGATCTTCACATTATACATTTTTACAGTTACCTTTGCACAGTGGAATGGGTAGGATAGTCAGAGTTATGATTGCTAAGTATTGACATTATACAAGGGGACCAAGAATCCAGCCCTGAGGAACTCCATGAGAAATTCTGATTCCTGATCAGCAGCAGGAACTGAAGGAATTTTACTATTTGAATCGGACAGAAGCCAGATGAGGTCAGAACTTTCTAAACCTGAACCGTGTTCTGAAGATTACTGGATCAGTGGCATCAGCAGCTTCAGACCATCTCTAACTCCAGCCTGAACTGGTGATTTATCTTTTTTTTCTCATTCTTACGCAGGAAATTTCAAAGTAAAGAGAAGGAAAAGTAGATCAAAGCGGCTCTTTAGAGCAGCTCGACCAGATTATTATCTAACTCACCTGATTTACGCTTCAATATGTCCAAGGTGGTGTTTTTGTGATCAGTTTAAGCCTGTAAGTAAACAACTTTAATACATTTGTCCTTGATCACACCACATCCTCGGAATTATTTGCTTTAATTTAGACTTGAGCTGAAGATGAAGAGGTCATAATTGAGCTCCATGGCAACTCCACAAAGACATAATGTTTGCTTCCTGCTGATCATTAGTGAATGTAAAACAGCGTCTCCACTGCCTCAAGGCCGGACTGATGCTTCCTCCAGTATTAGCTCATTAACAAGCCAAATGTCACAGATGAGAAGCTCCAAGTAGACGACTGTAACACACGACGCTCACACGTGGATGAGCAGCTCTGCGTGGCAGAAGACATTCTAGAGTCGAGCCTGTAGACTTTTCTGGTCAGGTGCCTTTTTTCTTGCTGTCGTGTTTAAACGCCCAACTGCACACGGAGGACTCTCAACGACGGGAATGACTCTCCAGGCCGAATTCTCTTAATGATCGCTCTGCAACATAACGAGGCTTTATTCGTTAGCTGGAACTGTCTCGTTTGTCTTCTAAAATGCTCATTAATCTGCCGACTCTGCATCATCTTTTACATCAGGTTTAAATCAGGCGTGCGATCCCATTCACAACAATGTTAAATTAGCTTTAACTACTGAGTGACCACAGTCAGGGCGTTGGTTTAGGATGGAGAAACTCAGATCTTCAGTTTGACGGATCCGTTGAAGTTGTCTGGATCCGGGTCCGGGATCACGGCTGTTTCACTGATCCGTTCTGGATCTCTGCATCTCTGGTGCTTCTCACTACAGCTATGATGTTTTACTCTTATTCTGATGAGCTTTAATTCTGAATTGTAGGGTTGAACATGAACAACAAGCTATACGATCAGGTGAATCTGTGCAGAAATATTATTTTAGGTTGTTTTAATATTCTGGAAAAATAATGAGGGACTTTTTGTGAAATCCTCTGAGGATTGATCCTCCTCTTTGTCCCATCTCTGTTTAAGTTTTAACCATTTCCTGCTGGTATGGAGGTGTTTTGTTCATGAAAGCAGCACCAGTTAATCCACAGCAACATCTGCTCCCATCGCGGACACTATGGTTGTTTTCTTGAGCCTTCCTGGGGAAAATATGAAACAAAGTATTGACCAAAACTCTTCAGCAGAGCTTCAGATAACTCTTTTCTAAAATAATGCACAAGCTGAAGGATAGCTGATAAATATATATATATATATATATATTAGGGGTGGGAATTTAACGCGTTAATTATAATTAATTATTTAGAAAAAATAACGCATTTAAAAAAAAATAACGCATTTAACCCTTTAAGCCCGAGGGTCCCCCAACTGGGGGATGTAGACGTTTAGTAGCATAAATCCATGCCCTAAATATCAATCTAGTCAAACTGCACCTCTAAAGAAAGGCCAGAACCTTGGCTACAAGACCATGTAAACCTTTTTTATGTGCTCCAAACACAACTAGAACTACAATCAAATGAGTGATCAGAAATCCCTCTTCATGTGTTTTTGCCTTCATTTCTGTCTCTAATGATGCTAAATCAAATCAAATTGCACACACATTCTATTATTATTATTATTATTATTTTAAAGACAATACCATTATCAAAATGTACTTAAAATAGTATTGTACTTTTAGGTCTGTCCTATTTTTGCCAGTGATATATATATATATTTTAACTCCTGTTTTGAATTGAAATACAATTTAAAAGCATTTTTTTTTAAATTAAAATAGCTTGTGTTTACAATATTAATGTCAATGACTATTGTTTTATTCTCTGTCTCGTTATTTTTAATTTAAAAAATTGCTTTTGGGGCAAATTTTCTTGAACGATTAAAATGCGATTAATCAAGATTAATTAATTACAAAGCCTCTAATTAAATAGATACATTTTTTAACTGAGTCCCACTCCTAAAATTATATATATATATATATATATATATATATATATATATATATATATATATATATATTTATATAGTTGTTGAAGAGGAAACTCGCTGCTTCTTCAGTTATAAAAGCTTCTGTATTTTCTTTACTTAAAACATTGAGTTCTTAAAGAAAGAAGAGATTCAGTCAAACCAACAATATCAACAAACGTAATGGAGCAAGCCACTCGGACTGCAGCACCAGGGTTTTATGGAATAACACTAAAAAGTGAAACAAAAGCGGATCGACAGGAGAATAAAAAGTGTGATGACGACAACCAGCAGCTTGATTTATCCCAGTTTTGCGTTTCCATCTCTTTGTGCCAGCAGACCACAAACAGCTGAGGACAGAATATTAATAAACAGCTGCATAATATCACTAACATGGAAGCTGGTTTATTATTAGATCTGCTTTTTCCTACAATCACAGACCCAAAAGTATCTCTGCAGATAAACGGGGTAATAAATCTGGATTATTCTGTTCAGGGCTCAGAGGAAATGCCTTTAATATCCTCATCTGGATTTTATCAGCTCAGATTTATTTAGAATTAAACATACTGGAGTAAAGAGTTTAAACCAATAAATGAGTTTCTGAATGAAATGCCTTCTGGAGGATTTCCAGCATTATTTTAAAATACATCTTTTTAACGAATGACTCTTGAAGCTTCATGATTCTTCTACTTTTAGATCTAAAGTCACTTTTTGATCTCATGATTCTCATCTGACATCTTAGGATGTTCTGGGTTTTGTTCCTGAGACATTTTTGTTAATAATAAAGGTCAACCACTTTCTTTTTATTATTTCTGACTATAATCGGTCATTATGAGTGTTTCATGCAGGCTGAACATGAAAATAGTCTCCTCCACCTATCTCCTGCATTAGCTTCTGATAGAAAATAGAGTCTAGGTGAAACTCTAGGATTAGAAAATCCTGACAGATCTACGTCACACTGTCACTGAACATTCATGGACTCACCCATCTTGACTCACGACGGGGAAGGCTGTTGTTGGTTTAGCGTCCAGGAAACAGCAGAGAACGTCTGGGCTAGTAGAAGCTAACCGTTAGCATTAGCAGCTCCGCCACACAGCAGAACTCCTCCAGGCTTGTGTTATTTATTATTAGGCTGCACAAAAATGGGCATAGTTGCCCACCCGGCATTGACTTTGCAGAGTGAGGAGACCCATCCAATATGGCGGTGACACTTACACTCTCCAGCACCAAATGGGGCGTCTACGTATTCATGTCTGACTTCTAGTTCCTGAAATGGTGCACCAGAGATTATTTTACCCAGCGTACGCCTTACAAGCCATTCGTTCATACTAGAGACCNAACAACTAAACATCTTCAAAAAGACTGCAGATTAAAGTGATGTTTAATTCATCTGCAAAGCTACCGTTTCCGTCTAAATTTGACCTCAAATGTGTCAAAAGTTTATGTTTGATCTCTCAGACTCTGTCAGAATAATTAAAGCAGCAAACATTAATAAAGTTTTAGCTTCAACTACACACCTAAAAAACCCTGATGTCTAAATACAATCCCTTCTGATTGTGAATGTTCCTGACAATGCTTTTATTGTGAAAGGTTAGGGTTCTTTCTTCAGCTTAGATGGATCCCTCCAAGGTTAAAATGTAGGAACTCCTTTTGACAAATGCTTAAGTCATTAAAAGTTAGGGAAACATTTTTTTATTTAAACACAAAAGAGACAAAGCACCAGAGTAATTAGATTACTTCCTGTGTAATGAGTTCAAATTAAAACTAGTGTGAAAGTTTGTTTTTTACCAAAGTCAGCAGCAAACGCTCCACGACTCCAGCAGATGTTTTTTTTATCTGGTCACAGATGAAAGTTTAATGGTGAAAGAATTTCACGTTTTACTGGTTTAACTGTGTTCACTGGAGCAGAAACGATAACAATTCTTTAGAATCGCTTTAAACCAGCGGGAGTAACCTTGTTTACATGTTTGAACAGAAGTTCTGCTCTTATCGTCTTTTCCATGGATTTAATCCACGAAACATGATAAATCATCACATGCATGTGTGGAAATACACAAAGCGTTAAAACCACATTATGCAAATTTTTCATATTTTAATTCATGTTCTTGAGCCAGTTTGTGCTAAAATGACCCTTTACAGGGTTAATGATGTCACTCAGACCCCCACCGCCCTCTGTGGCCAGAATACCGCACTTGCAACTTCAGAGTGGCGGTCCGGTCCCTGTTGGACTTAGTAAAGTGGAGCTGACATGCCTGGTGCTGCAGTCTGCTTCCAGCATGTTGTAGATCATGAACACAGCTGATTTGTCTGATTTAGTGATGAACCGCTCCTGTAGACACTAATGAAGGCTGAGGAGACATTTCAGCAGTTAGATTAAGGTGTTAAAAGATGAACGCACAGCGAGGAGATAAGTTTCACTTTTGCTATCACTAACAAACACTAGGGGGTGCTAAAAGCAAGCCAAAACTGCCAAGTATCCCTTTAACAAATCTGCAGTTAAAAGTTAACTTTAATTTTGGATTCAGATTGACGGATTCTTTCTGATGGAGCCGACCTTCTCATTTGATCCAGTTAAAGGTCACGACGTTCTTCACAAAAACAAACAAACCAAACCAAACGTCCTGATTGTAGCTGACGTTTTCCTCCGAGCAGAAACGTCTGAACCAACCTGAGGAAGAGCGATGAGGAGCAGCAGCAGGTGCGCTGACGTGTTTTACAAACACCAGACGGGCTCGAGCCTTGTTAAAGGTTTCAGTGTCTCTCTGCTGCTGAGATGACATCGTCTTGATTACACTTCTGGACTGTGAGAGCTAATTACAGGGTGAGGCGGGTGAGGCGCTCCATCTCTGGAGATGAAGATGCGATGTGAAGATGAGGGCCACCAAGCATGATGAAGGGGCTGCCATGCGGCTGATGGCGTGCAGGAGAGGAGGAACTCAGCGGGGAGGGAGAGATTGTTTTGAACTGCAGTGCTAATTAACGGCCCTCACGCTGAACGCAGCCCCTCTCAGAGTCGGTCTAATCAAACTCACACACTCCCTTCCTGTCTGCATCCCAGAGTGCTTCGCTCCATCTTCTGGCTAATTTGCTCCGGCTCTCTGCCTTAATCTCAGCACTTTTAGAGAACGGGGAGGCAAACACGATGCTATCAGGTTAATTAATGATCATCAATTCAGTGGAGCCGTTTCACATAATATCACATTCATATAGAAACAAGAGTGATTCATTCTGATCAGGAGCTACGTGACGGTTCGAGTTCAACGTCAGACTAATCACAGACGACGATCGGTGACATGCTGGAGAGCTTTCAGGCTCGAGTGGGCATCTAGAAGCGCTGCAGACATGATCTCAGCCAAAGAGTCATCTAAAAAAAGAAACAAAGCCTCTAAGGAGCATCTGATGATGCAGCTAAAAACATCATCGTGTGCGTCGCTAATGGCGACCGAAGCCAAGCTAAAGATGCTGCAGCAGGACCAGATGAGCTCATTCAGGTTTGCATCATTTTCCTGAACTTTGTGAAACAAACAAACATGTTTTCACTAAAACATGAGAAATCTGTTCTTATAAGAACTTTCTACTGAAATAAATACATTTTGATTTGACTGAATCTACTTTTTATCAATTCTCCACGTGTCTGAGGAGTGGCTCAACCTAACTTTTAGTTTGCCACCTCTCTCTCTCTCACCACTGACCCAGTTCTGCTCGGTCTGGCCCCCGGCGTCGAGCCGACCCACTCACCTCCTGCAACACCTGGCCAGTGGCCTTCTGGGAGCTGGACCGGGTGTGAAAGTTCAGACTAATATTAGCCGACACAGCTTGCATCCTGCTCAGTTCTTCTCTTAATTCAGAGGAAAACAAATTAGGGATTATTACCGCGTTTAATCAGAGAAACCGTAGCGGGGACGTGGAGGTAAACACACCTGTTTCTAGTTTAATACTCCTGCCGGTAAACACGGATTAAGCTGGGAGATTTGTGTTTGTGGGCTTTTCCAGCTTTCATCATCATCAAGCCGTGAACCCGTTTAAGCCGTCGTACTGTTTCTCATCATGTGCGTGTCACGCAGCAGGTAGATGGATTAGTTTCCGTCTCACAAGAACAAACACAGCAGAGTTTTATTCGCATCATTTCCTGTTTCACATCAACCAAAGTTTAAGCGTCCTGCAGGGAGCTTTGATTGTTCCTCGGATTCTGAAATCGGCTCTAAATCTGTGAATAATGAACCCAGCTGGAACAATTAGAACAGAGTTGTTCCTGCTTTAGGTTTTGGTCTCGGATGTTGAACTCCTCTCCCAGTCTCGTCTCCATGCTGGGTCCCAGTATGACCCCTCACACACAGGGCTTTTGAGGCGACACAGACGGCTGCGATGGCTCCAAGACGCGAAGAGTCATCAGCTGGACGAGCTCTGTTCGTTTAGCTCGACCTTCCACGTGGCAATATCAGCCGTCTGTTACGTTTTTCTTCTTTTAGCCGCGGGGGAAATTAAACACATGCAGGGGCAGCGCGAGACCTCTGTTGGTGTCGTCGGAGGGCACGTTATGTCACCGTCGTAGGGANGAGTAAAGTTGATCTTTAAACATTTTAGAGGTTTAGAAAAAATGCATTTCAAAGTCATTACAATATATTTAGGATTTGTTGAGGAAAACATTTACATCATGTTGTGTTTTTAAAAGTTTCCCTTAGAGAAGGCGACATTATTGTCCTCCAGGATGATCAGGAAGCTGGAATCTGCTGCGTCGTTTACAGGAAAATTATGTTTTTCCAGCGAACTTCCGCAGGTTGGCCTTGATGTTGCTTCATTCTTGTTTAAGTCAGAAGCTATTATGTTATAGCAACACATCAGCTAATACACGTGTCACTTTATTATATTTCCACAGAAATCTCTGATTCTACACACGCAGCGGTTTGATGATGATGATGTTAGCCGAAGCGAAGGACTCACAGCAGCTGATGGCTCTGATTGTGTAAAACGTGATGACGAAGCACAAAAGCATCACATTCTGCTGCGTTTAAACGCCGTGGAAAAGTTTTTTTTTGTCATGATTCCAGGCAAACTGAAGAAGCGGTCAGATTTTTGTCTCATGGAGAAAATCCGTCTCTGTGAGGACGACTCACCCAAAAGCATTTACCAGGAAGCTGAATTTGGATAAAGGAGCTCAGGATGCAGACGTCTCCACAGAAAGTCCAGATATTTGTTATTCTGTCAGAAAAGCAGGAGTTGGCTGATATTAAACTACCAGGATTTCTCCACTCAAGCATCCTCTTCTGTGAGGGATGTTAAGGAGGCAGAAATCACTGTTTCATCAGCCAAATGAAATCTCTCTCCAGGTGAGAACTGTTATCTGCAGGCTCTTTGAAGTGCTGCTAGCCTCTGGAAAATATCCTAATCACACAAGATCCTGGGATATATCTGTGGTATCCGCGCCCGGTTCAGACCCAGCGCCGCTGCTGCGGGGCAGTGGCAGCTTAAATCCGTCAATTCTGGCTGACTGGAGACAGAAATCCTACAGAAGCAAAAGAAACTCCAGGAGTGGTTGTGAAGGTCTTCTTTTAGCCATCTCAGCGGTTCCACGGGCCGTTTAACATCCAGTATTATGTTGCTTCGTTTTGTTGACACGTGGCCCTCCTCTGAACCTTGGCAGAAACTTTTACTCTTCTAAAACCAAACTCATAAAAAAGCATAAATCTTAAACTTTTATTCTGTCAAAGCCGATCCCTCAACTTTTGTTCTGAGCTGCTGAGAGTTCAGCTGACTTCTAAAGACGGATGTGAAACTGGTGACAGTCAAACTCTGGAGCATCAGTTCAGCTCATGAAAGAGCAAAAACCAGAGGGGGAGGCACGCGGTGACAGAAGCTGAAGCTTTGGGTTTTTTGAGCTCCATGACAAAAATAATAAAGTAAGACGTCCCCTTGATGTAGGGACAAAGTTATCCATATGGTACCTTTCCATCTGCTTAGTCTGCTCCCACCAGGTGTCACGCTGGAGCTCCACCTCACACGCCTCACACACAGTTCATGTATGTTGTTGCCGTGGTGATGCATGGACAGAACAGTTATTTTATAATAACGATGATATGTAACTAATCAGTTAGGTATGAGGTCATGGTGTTCAACAGGAACAAGATGGAATGGTTAAAGGTGCATGATGTATGAATGACATCCAGTGGTCAAATCTGGGTACTGCAGCTCATTTTCAAAACAAACAAGTCACTAGGACCAAGGGTTAGTTTTGCAAATTAGCCTCCAGCTAGAAAACCTCTGTACCAAACAACTGTTGCATTGTCCTACATGTAACGTTGTCTTTTGTGCTGTCCTTGTTCAATAAACCTAAACTAAACTACCTCACGCCCGTTCCGTGAGTTTCATGGCTGTTGCCAGCTACGGATCAGCTCCAGAAGATTCTAGATGATGAGCGAAGACCATTAACTGTTCAAATACTGGACAAACCCTCCGTGACGTCACCCAGAGCTTTCTGAAGGGCTTGTTTAGAGCCAAATGGGAGGTTCCCACCACTGCCATCTTGGTCATGTAACTTATGTTGTCACTACCGCCAAATACAAAAATGGGCAAAGAGGTGGAGCTGCGAGTGGGGCTGTGAGGGTGGGAGCACCCATCAAACTGAACCGATGTAGCTACAAGCTAATTGAGCTAACCCAAAGCTAACATGGAGCTAGGAGCCAACGGAGGTAGCTACAAGCTTTGCTGCAGCCTGCTTGATACTAAGATGGTGCCAGCGCCGTCCCAAAGCACACTCACCGACCGTAGAGCGCACCCGCCGTTCTGGGATTCTCCAGAACTCACAGATTGCCATTTCCATTGGCTGTAGCAAAGTTTTTACCTTATTTTGCTGACAGTTTCGTCTGCTTCCTTCGTCAGAGCTTCACCGATCGGTGAAAACTTTGCTACTCTGTCTATAAGATAAACAGAAAACCATTAAAACTAGAAAAAGAAAGAACATAATAAGGAGTTTCACAGATTTCCAGTCCGCCTCTGCCATATGACATAAGTGATCTAGAGAAGCTGATGAAAACATGATTGCGGAGATTCAGCGACATTGTGTAGTTTTTACCATTAATCTCTGGAAATAACCATCAAAATGTTGTTGAAAATGAACAAAATGATGCCCAGTTGTTGAAAAATATTGGTGGCTTCGTAACATATAACCATAAAAGAAATTCGGGTCTAAAATGCATCGGCGTGGGTCCTAGTCTCTGAGCGACACCATATTAGACGCAGTGTTTCCTTCTACGGGAGCCCATGAGGACAAAACACATTTACTGATTTGTTTGTTGTTTTAAACATTAACCTCTTTGCTCGTTGCCAGTGTTGAAAGGGATTCTGATGTGCTTGTCATTTTGCTGGAGGTTGAACGATCTGACGAAGTACTCGTTCGTAAATTGCACTCCCAGAGATTTTTGACCCTAATGGCCATCCGTTGGTAAAATCTACTCAAACACAAAAATACGGCTTGCTTGCAATGATTCAGGTATGTACTGTCCCCTATGGCCAGGGAAAATACACACAGTCACTTTAAATGCCCGGAATATACTTGCTGTTTAATGACTTATAGGCGTGTTTAAAATGGCTGCCACGCGTAGATTGCGCACCCGAACGCTGTAATATACAGAAACCATATATATTGCTAAATGCCTTACCCACGCTGTTCGTCAATTGCACGAATGTCCCTACGCTGCGGCCATCTTACCTCGGACAGCTGCCCCCTTTCGTAACATTGGTGTCAATGGTGCATGTACTATTTAAATAACTCTAACTTGCTCAATTTTCAACCAATTTTCAAACGGTTTGATTTGTTATAAAAGCCAGAGATGTGGCTGTAAAATAAGACGGATTTGGCCCATTAATTTAAAAATGTGCAAGTATGTTGAATCAAGCCTATGTGTTATAAGGATTGTAATAATGCAACCCGCTTGTGAATCCGTTAATATTTAATCGAGTTAAGAGTGTTTTAGTTTAGGTTGTTCACTCACCTTCCATCTGCTACCATTGAGAACAGAAAGTAAGCTGTCCGAGGCAAGATGGCCGCCGTGTAGGGACGCTGTTGACTTCCAGTTAAGGCATCTAGTGATATATATGATATCTATGCAAGTAACCAGTAGGTGGAGTTGACAAAACGAGTGAGGCACACTCACCATGGTGACTCCGTCTTTAGTTTAGAGGTCTTTCACACCATCTACGATACCACTGCTGTCTTTTTTTCTGTCGTGATCTCAAAATTAACCAGTTACTGATCTCTTCTATTGACGCCATGTTTGTTTTGGTTGTACCCACAAACCCGGCTCTCTATCCAGTCTGAGCACTCTAGTTTGCCCCCTAGTGGAACACTCCAGTACTACATGCAGTGCAGCGCCGTGTAGCAGCAAGTATGTGAATAAAGACTGCTGCTTGTGCCAACGCGAGGTTAAACAGCAAGTATATTCCAGCCCTAGCGGTTCCCTTTGTGCCTTTTCTATCACAATGTGAAGTAAAAGCTCCTAAATTCAGAGAACAAGCCCGTTTTAGTGGATGTGCTCTGAGTGTGCACACATTAAGAACCACAGCGTTTAGCATAAAGCCGCCGTTAGAAAGCTGCTGAAGGGTCAGGTGGCTCTAATGTTTGCTGCAGCCTCATTGTTGTTAGTTTGATCCTGCTGAGGCCGCGCTGACGAAACGCTGACACCTCAGTGAGGAAATGAACCTAATTACGACGAGTTTCACAGCTTCTGTCCATATGTCCGTTTTAAAGCGTCCCCGTTGAGTTACAATATGTAAAAGCAAATTACTCCGACTATTACAGCCCGACTTCACGCTGGCACAGTTTACCGACTCAGAGAAACTTCTGTTGATGAGAACTTCACACGGATCCGCCTCTGCAGCACAGAAAGAAAAACACTGCAGACCTCCGAAGTGACATTTTCCTCTTTTAGGGATGTGAACGCTTTCGAGAGGTCACGCTGAAACGTTCATGGTCCATTTAGCCCTGAACACATCAGGTCCGATGTGCCATCTGTGTTTTTCTCCAGGAAGGGACCAATTCCCAGGAAGCACAGCCATGTGACAGCGAAGGGAAATGTTTTCAGAGCTTAATTAGATTCCCGTTTTCCTGAGATCCACTTGGGAGTTTCTGAGCACACGGTTCTAATGTCATCACGGCAGCGTGGATCACAACGAGCAGTGTGGAAAAACATAACGATGCTGGATCTCTGGGTTCTGGTCGGTGCTAACACGCTGGCTCTGCGGACCAAACCTGGTGGTTCGTCTAACTTCTGGGATTTTTCCTCTTAATTTACTTATATTCAGGATGTTAATCTAGAAAAATCCAGGATTATATGTAAATGTAAAAAATGAAGGTTATTTCTTTTGATTTCAGATCATAAATAAATAACCAGGAGGTTGTTGGAGTCAAATTCAATGTTTTCAACAATAAATAAATAATAAACCTTTTTTTAATTGGGGTGTAGCTATCGACTAGTTTAGCTAACGAGTTGTTTTACACCTTCTGTTACTGGAATCCAAAAATATAATAAAAACTAAAACAGGTATAATCCAGCATCACATTCCTCAGGCAATGATTCAACTATAACAATACTTTATGTTCCACCAAGTATGAAAAGCACTTCCTGAATAAACCTTGATTAGTTTATTTTATCGGGTGTTTTGTTTAAGCTGTCATCTGGAAGCTCAGGTTTCTATAGGAAGGATTATTTATCCATCATTTATTTAAAGGTGTTTGTTTAAATTCATGCAAACCCTCTGAGTTTCATCATTAAAAGCCAACATGACCATGACAGCACACAGAAAACATTCATTCTACAAGATTCCCTACAGGGTCGGAGCTCTGTGAGTGTAAGACTTTCAAAATAAAAGTCACGTGCAGATTTCCAGTTGCTTAAAGGGGTTCTTCACTGAGAAACATTTGAAAATGATCGGTTATTCTGAGTTCTTCATGCAGGCTGAACATGAAAATAGTCTCCTCCACCTATCTCCTGCATGAGCTTCTGATAGAAAGTAGATGGTGAAACTCTAGGATTTGTTAGTGTAAGGAGTTGTTCTCCATCAGCCCAGACTGAAGGGGGGGTCAAAAATTGGGATTGGCCGAATCTTGCTGTTGCTGCAGCAACCCCAAGCTACCGCCTGGCATTCAAGGCCATTTCCTGAGGATGTCCTCAAACGGACACCTGAGCTGTTCCAGGACCAGGACGTTCCCGCCTAAAGGTGCTGGATCTGACCTGAACGTCTCACCAAGCTCTTGTTTAATGGAGACCAACCAGCGTTCGACCTGAGGGAGTAATTTCATCCCTTTGGTGATGAAGCTCTCTGGTTCAGTGTCACGCTGCGGCTAGGCAGGGTGTGATGAGCTGTTGTAGTTTTGCCAGAGTGATGTATTCTTTACTTCTCTGCTGACAGTCAGGCCTGAGGCGGTTTAGTTGTTTCATTAAGATGGAACACAAATGGATTGTTGTGTAGTTTTTGCTTCATTAGGCCCAAACTCTGCTGCTGCTGCTGCTGCTAAAGATTCTGCTCTCCCTCAACAAAATGAATCTCAGCACAAGATTACTTCTCCAGCAAATATATGAATCAAGGATGTCCAAAAACACGAGTGAGATTAATTACTCTCTCTCTCTCTCTCTCTCTCTCTCTCCCTCTCTCTCTCTCTCTCTCTCTCTCTCTCTCTCTCTCTCTCTCTCTCTCTCTCTCTCTCACTCTCTCTCTCTCTCTCTCTCTCTCTCTCTCTGTTTGTGCGGAGATCACTAAATTCCTCACAGGTATAATTATTCATAAAATCAGAACGATTTTCATTCTCACTCAAAAAAATTTGATTTAGAAAACGAGATAAAAAATGTCTCTTTTTTATTTTAAAGCTGGCTAATGAATCATTCTGGGTCAAATATCCAGACTTTTTTTATTTTACACAGATTAAAAACGTCATTGTTGTTACAGTTTTTCTCAATTGCTAAGACACGTTTCTTGAAAGCTGCTCTCCCTTTCTCTAACTTGTGAACACAAAACCCAATTTTCAAGCTAAATCCCCAAAACCGCAGACTCTTCTTGCAAAACCAAACTTTCACCTCAAAACAGTTCAATCTGTGCTCAAAACTGAACTATGTTGTCAAATCGTGCCCCGAGTCAATCAAAGTCACAATCACTAAACCCTACGTATAAAAATAGAAAACACAACGCTCAGGACATGAAGCTGGAGAAATAAATGTTTATTGTTCACTGTAGGTGAAATGCATGTTGCAAAACAAAAATAACTGTGCTTTTAGCACTTGTACAAAAAGACAAAACAGAAATCTTTTGCATTTGACACTTGTGTACACTACAGTAAGCCCATTTACTAAAAATAAAGTACAAAAATATACAAAAACTACTGTAAGTGCAAAGAGCAAAGATTCCAGTACGTACAGGTTGGCATGTTATCCAGACACATTCAGTGTTGATTACGTAGTGATATACTGTAGTGGCCTGAATCACTTTTTCTGTATCACTTACAAAACTAGATCTATTTCTACAGAGGGGTTTTCAACTGGATGCATGAATACATCTATAAGATGAAGCACTGTATATGTTCCCTCACATCATTAGCCACAAGTGTGATCAGTTTTTAGTGTTCAAGTGGTGACACCAGTGCTTTACTTGTGATTGACGTTTGTTACCTGTGCTCACCATTATGCAGCACAGATGCATCACAATGAAAATGTGTTGGCAAGTGGTGTCTAAACAGGTGAAACGTGCTGATGGTTTAGCCAAAAGAGTGATTGATTCAATCAGTGGGTTCAAGCAACTGAGCATTTGGTTCAGACAACAGGGTTTAGTGTTTTAGCAACTGATAAACTGTAATCTCTCTCTCTCTCTCTCTCTCTCTCTCTCTCTCTCTCTCTCTCTCTCTCTCTCTCTCTCTCTCTCTCTCTCTCTCTCTCTCTCTCTCTCTCTCTCTCTCATTCTCCCTCTCTCTCTCTCTCATTCTCCCTCTCTCTCTCATTCTCCCTCTCTCTCTCTCATTCTCCCTCTCTCTCTCTCTCATTCTCTCTCTCTCATTCTCCCTCTCTCTCTCTCATTCTCCCTCTCTCTCTCTCTCTCTCTCTCTCTCTCTCTCTCTCTCACTCTCTCTCTCGCACTCTCTCTCTCTCTCTTTCTCTCTCTCTCTCTCTCTCTCTCTCTCTCTCTCTCTCTCTCTCATTCTCCCTCTCTCTCTCTCTCATTCTCTCTCTCTCATTCTCCCTCTCTCTCTCTCATTCTCCCTCTCTCTCTCTCTCTCTCTCTCTCTCTCTCTCTCTCTCTCTCTCTCTCTCTCTCTCTCTCTCTCTCTCTCACTCTCTCTCATTCCCTCTGTGAGTCTGTCTCGCTCTCTCTCTCTCTCTCGCTCTCTCTCTCTCTCTCTCTCTCTCTCTCTCTCTCTCTCTCTCTCTCTCTCATTCCCTCTGTGAGTCTGTCTGTCTCTCTCTCTCTCTCTCTCTCTCTCTGTGAGTCTGTCTCTCTCTCTCTCTCTCTTTCTCTCTCCCCCCCCTCTCTCTCTCTCTGTTGTTTGTGCTGAGATCAGTAAATTCCTCACAGGTATTATTATTCATAAAATCAGAACGATTTTCATTCTCACTCACAAATGTTGACTTTAGAAATCGACATACAAAATGTCTCTTTTATTTTAAAGCTGTCTAATGAATCATTCTGGGTCAAATATCCAGACTTTTTTTATTTTACACAGATTAAAAACGTCATTGTTGTTCATTCAGTTTAAAACCGAAACAAATTTGTGCTGAAGAGAGAATGAAGTGTAATCATTTGTGCACAAAGACGGTTTAATGATATCGGCTATAAAATGATTATTATACAAAAACTCATTTTAGAAAAGTCTTGGACTTTTTCACGGCTTTTAGGTCTAAATGAACCTCCTGGGAGCTGAGATTTCATTCTGTACATTTTTATTTTTCTCTTCCTGTTTGGGTCTAAAAAAGCCTCAAACGTTCAGAAGGTTTCTCACTAAAGAGAAATAATGATTATAACAGGAAGTTACACTAAAACCCTTATTATTGTCCTATTCAGTGATAATAATTCTGCATAAAAATCAGCTGATTTGAAGATCGCAGATGTTAGAGGATCATTGCTGCAGGAAACAGGTTTTACCACGATGACACCTTAAACCCTGGACTATTGCACACTCAGGAAAATGCAAAACATTCTCAGTGATGAACTGATCTGCAGCCCGTTTCAGTTCCGACCAACGCTAATCTAGTTTCATCTCCTCTGGTTTTAAACTAATAAACGACATAAAGCCGTCGTTTCTTTGACGAAACCCTGTTTTCCTCTCTTCCTTCCTCTCCACAACAACCAAACCATTTGAGTTTTAGAAGCAAAACAAGAAAAGCAGTAAAAGCTCCAGATTTTGCTGCCTGCACGGCTGCACCCCCTCCCCTCCCCTCCCCCGTGTGAAGGTTCCCTGCAGGAGTAGTTGCCAGGTTGCTGGAGCATGAAGCTCTAACAGCTTCGCCCAAGGCCAGCTCCAACCTTTTCCTGTGGAACGGAATAGAAGATGTCTGGTGAATTTCTCATTGTTTATGGTCTCATTTCATGAAGAGATTAAGAGTGAGTCTCCTTCTTGGTGAAACAAGGGGAACCAGGGAACCGAGAAGATCATTTACTTTTCTGACAAAATGAGCTTTCCTGCAGAGCGGAGCCGTGTGTGATTTAAGGGTGGACGTTGACACAAGTAAAGTCTCACACACAGTAATTGAACTTTCTACATTTCCCTGTTGTTGACTCTTTTTTATGTGTCATTAATAAAAGATGGAGGTGCAGAAGAACGCGGCCCATCACAGAGACGCGGCTCGTTTCTGCTTCACTTAACAAACCTGCAGATGAATGAGAGCGGTTACCGCGGCTTATTTAACTCAGTCTTCATGTTTGGTTGTTTTCTTTGTGAAAAATAAAACCATTTTTATTTGAGAAGTAGCTTAATATTGATAAAAAACATTCAGTTGTTTTTGTTCTGAGGATCTAAAAATGTTCAAACTGGAACTAGGGAGGAATTATTAAGTTCTTCTACTTTACTCGTTACTGACTAAAACCTTAAAGAGCAAGTTCACTCAGAAGCCATTTGATTATTTCTGATTCTAATGGGTCACTCTGAGTTTTTCATGCAGGCTGAACATGAAAATAGTCTCCTCCACCTATCTCCTGCATTAGCTTCTGATAGAAAATAGACTCTAGGTGAAACTCTAGGATTAGAAAATCCTGACAGATCTACGTCACACTGTCACTAACATTCATGGACTCACCCATCTTGACTCACGACGGGGAAGGCTGTTGTTGGTTTAGCGTCCAGGAAACAGCAGAGAACGTCTGGGCTAGTAGAAGCTAACCGTTAGCATTAGCAACTCCACCACACAGCAGAACTCCTCCAGGCTTGTGTTATTTGTGGAGATAAAACATCAACGTTGCAGAGAAACAGAGTCAGTGGTAGAGTCGTGTTGCTGTTAGCCAATCAGAGGAGAGATGTCCAAATATCAGGAAGTAAGACTCCAAATCCTGCCTGTGGATTTTCGGTTTTGTTTTAAAGTCCTTTTATCTACATATTACTTCTTTATCTACGTTTTATCTATTTTCTATCAGAAGCTAATGCAGGAGATAGGTGGAGGAGGCTATTTTCATGTTCAGCCTGCATGAAAAACTCAGAGTTACTGATTATAATCAGAAATAATCATTAAAAAATGTTTTTTTAGTGAACTGCACCTTTAAGGTAGCACTGCTGGTATTTGAACCAGCAACTTTCTCACTGTGATGCTTTTCAGCTACGTTTAGTTAAAGCTTTAAAACCAGACTAAACCTGTTAAAGGGTTAATGGATATAATCTGGTTCTGTTGTAATAAATGTTTAATCTCTGTTACGTCAAATCCATCTGCAGCAGATTTATTGTATTTTACTGTTTTATGCAAGTGTGAATGATGAGGTGGATGATGATGTCCTGTTGAAAGATACGTTTCTGTAACCACTTGGTGTCAGACAGTAAAGTTTTTCTATTCTATTAAATCCACAGAAACACTTCAGACCAGCTGATTGATCACTTTTCTGATGCTTGATAGGATTTTGAGTCACTCTTCTGCTTTTATCTTAAAGAACTTGAGATGAGTTTGAATCTCCTGTAAGAAGGAACCTTCATCAGGTGTTTATCTCACCTCTGAAGCTCCTTCTCATCTCCTGGAGTCTCGGAGCTGCTTCCGTCTTGCTGAGCACTTGTGGAGCGGTAATGATGCGCCGTGCCGCGCCGCTCTGATGTCGTTGTTTTGGATGTTGTACAGTCACAGCGACTGTTTGCTCTCCGTCTGCCCGCCTCTCAGACGCGGGGAGCAGGTGTTTGACAGCTGATGGGTCGTTCTCTGCTGAGAGCTCATCCCTCCTCTAATGAGCTACATGAGAAGGATTGTTTCTTTATCCTTCATTTGACTTTACAACAGAAGTGAGTCTCACCAGAACGGTTTCCTGCCGACGGGACGCTCTCGCCCCTTTGAGGCAGCCGAGGAACAAGTTGCCTCCACGAGGCCTTTGAAGGTGGCTTAATGATTTTTCTAAATGAATGTTTTGGCAGCTCCGGCGTCTGGCGGCGTTTACGCTTCAGTTTGCTTTTATCGCACGTTTTAGTTGTTGTGGTTCAGTTTAGAGCCAGAAGAAAAGCAGGACATCCAACAGGAACACGGATTATTGATCATCGCTGCTCCAGTTTAAAACAAACCTGGAATGTTCAGGTTTTCGGGATGTTTGCTGCCGCGCGGAGAAGAAAAGCAGCTTGTTACATCACAATATGCTTTTCAAATAACCAGAGGGCATCACATCCTGTCAGTGAAAACAAATAAAGCTAATGCAAAGTAAAAATAATCCTCCCATTAAAACAGGATGAAGCAACACACAGCAATTACTGATAAATGGCAGCGTGACTAATCCTCTCAAATCCCGGGGTAAGAATGCGTTCTGAGGAGCTTTATCAGGAGGAAGAACCCAGAGACGACGTTCCGTAAGTGTGTTTCAGGAGCTGGAGCTGTTCATCTGAAACGCCAAGTTAAATGACCTGCAGATCTACACACACCCAGGAAATTAGCAGGAAAACACAAGAGTTTATGGTGTTTTACCACACACACACACACACACACACACACACACGTTTTATTATTGACTTGTGAGAAAACCTAAATCTTTTGATGTTCCTCAACATGTTTCAGATGTTTTGTGTCTCCTGGTTTAACCTGGACCTCACAGACCAGACCCCTCCCTGTGACCTTTGGCGTCTCTCCTTATGGGGGCGGCACCAGATGTTTGGAACCACCGGGATAAAAAGTTTAAAGGTGTAGATCACTGAAAAAAAACTTTTTTTATTATTATTTCTGATTATAATCAGTAACTCTGAGTTTGTCATGCAGGCTAAACATGAAAATAGTCTCCTCCACCTATCTCCTGCATTAGCTTCTGACAGAAAACAGACGGTGAAAATCTAGGATTAGAAAAGCCTGACAGTGTGACATCACACTGTCACTTAACATTCATGGACTCACCCATCTTGACTCACGACGGGGAAGGCTGTTGTTGGTTTAGCGTCCAGGAAACAGCAGAGAACATCTCAGCTAGTAGAAGCTAACTGTTAGCATTAGCAACTCCACCACACAGCAGAACTCCTCCAGGCTTGTGTTATTTGTGGAGATGAAACCACGAACATATATACGTAGACGCCTCGTGGACTGGCGCTGCCTATTGGAGCCGCCGTAGTGGCCGGCCGCCATCTTAAATGGGTCTCCAATCGCACCCAGTGCATTGATTTCTACTGAGGGAGGTGCTTAAAATTAAAATATAAAATCCCATCAGGTAGGCTATTGAAGTCATCTGTTTTCAATAGTACGCCGGTTGTTGTAACCGTAGGCTGCACAAAAATGGGTATAGTTGCTCACTCTGCATTGACTTTGGACAGTGAGGAGACCCATCCAATATGGCGGTGAAGCTGTTACGCTCTCCAGCGCCCAATGGGGCATCTACGTATTCATGCCTATGGATAAAACATCAACGTTGCACATCAAACAGAGTCAGTGGTAGAGTCGTGTTGCTGTTAGCCAATCAGTGGAGAGATGTCCACATACCAGGAAACAAGACAGAGATTCTGTCTGAAGCTTCTTTCTCCTCCAGCTGACTTGTACTTCCTGAAACAGCTGGACTTCATTCCTACTAGAGACCACTGCCAACGTACCGATTTAACGAGTGAACCACACGTTTTAACTTGATTTGTCAAATGATCAAACAAAAACTTAACATTTTCACCACTTCCTGCTGTTCCCCTATACCTGAAGCTCCAAACCAAAGCCTCCATAGACTCTCGCCTCCCTCTGAGGACCGATGGAACCTGCTGACTTACTTCTGCTGATTAAATCAGGAGTTGTTCTGATTTGTCTGCTTTCATTTCAGTCTTAGCCTCCTGCTGAGTAAAGTGAACGCGTCCCACTTTGGATCCATCATATCAAACGTTCATCTTCCTCCTGCTGCGAAGACAGACAGCTGATATCTGTGTTAATGGAGACACGCCACTGCTGCATAAACACGTGGTTCTTCATCAGCGTCGATTTGCTGCAGATTAGCTCGACATAAAAGAGCAGCCTTGCTGAATTTCCTCCTACGTGCTACAGTTAGTCACAAACACGACGTCACGCGAGCAAAACCCAATCTGAAGTGTGCTTTTCTCCTCTTTCTGAATGCAGAGATTCTTTTTTCCAAAAACCATTTTAACTCCAGAGAGGAGCCAGCAGGAGGGGAGGGCAGAGGAGACTCTATCAGCTCCTGCCTCTGCTAACGTGAGCAGCCCCCTGCTGCGAGTGGCATTCTCTGAGTTTGGTCTATAAATAATCAGAGGTTAAGAGAACAGGAGCGTCGGTATCAGAGGGGAGAATACTTTCCTGGGTGCTCCGAGCTCACGAAGGAACCTGCAGCGTCTCAGTCGTGGCAGAAGATGATGGATTGTGTGGAGCCACGGGAGCAGCAGAAGTGAGTGAGAGAGGAGGAGGTGGGGGTAGGAGGTGTTCATGTGGAGGAGTAGCATGCCATTCAGATTCCAGGAGGTGATGGAGCTTGTTAAGTTGTTGATGGGCTGAATGCATCGTACAATCTCTCCTGCCTCTTGGCTCCGGTAGGTGTTTTAGTGGAAAAGAGTTGAATTATCCGTTTAGTACCAGAGGGGCAGTTCATGACCTCTCCCTCTTCCACTCCCCCGCTCCTCCATCAGCCGCCCACCGTGGCAGCTGTGGTCAAGGTTAGCGCCGTGGCTACTCTGCGTTCTCCGCTGAGCCAGAGAAGTCCGCCAGACAGGTTTGGCTTCGGCGTATCCAGGTAGAGAGCCGCTCGCGGGCTTCACCTCCACATCTCAGAAAAATGACACCCATCTTTTATTCTTTCCTCCTGTTGCCATGGAGACCGAATGCCTCCACATCACAAACATGTTTCACATTATTAAAATATCAGAAATAAGGTTGTGAACGTCTGACGGGATCTGGATGTTTCCGCCTTGGCTCATAAATAACTTCCCATAATCAATCAGCCTCCAGAGTTTATGGAATTTTAGAATAATCCTTGAATCTGTAAAGTAGGAGCGGAAGCGCAGCAGGATCTCAAACTTGGTGAATCCAGGAGGAAACGGGAGAAAGTGTGTGTGCAGACAGTAAGAATATATTGAAATAAAAGTCAGATAAACGAACAAAAATACTTTTTATTTTAGTCTTTAAATAAATAAAGAATTTTGATCATGTTTAATTCTTTAAAATATTTTGTTGAATTTCTAATATTTTCTTTGTTTTTATTTATTAATTTTTTTATTTAAAGTAACAGTGTGTAGTTTCCTGGCAATAGGGGGCAGCACATACACCTCAGGGTAGTTGTACACCATATCACTAGCTTAAAAAAACATTACGGTAAATGTTAGCTGTCGAGCAGAAAGCACGCGACCTCGGCGTGACTCCTCAGACTTTGATAGTCCTTCAGCTAGTTCCATCGACAGAATGCAATGCTGATGCGGTGTAGGTTCTGGATCTGCTCGGGTTCCTGCGCCTGCCGATGACGTCACACTACGGCAACACCACTCGGCCAAAATATAGTGCATCACTTTTTTGATTCTGTTCTTATAGGTTTTGGAACGAGTTTAGCAGTTTTATTAAATTCATGTTTCTTACCGTCTAAATGTTTTCAAACGTGGTAACGTAACTTCCGAAAGTCGTACGTCCAGCCAGTCATCTAGTGTGACATCATCAGCAGGCGCAGGACCCCAAGCCGGCTCACGTAGAAGGAAACATGGAGTCCAATATGGCGTCACCCATACAGACCTGTGCCCTATGTATTTTAGACCCGATTTTTATGGTTATATGTTACGAAACCACCAATATTTTTCAGTGACTGGACATCATTTTATTCATTTTCAACAACGTTTCGATGGATATTTCCAGAGATTAATGGACAAAACTACACGTTGTCACTTTAAAATCATGTTATAGAATCTCAGATTTACTCTACCCGTTGGTTAATCCGTCTGTTATGTAACTAAATGCTTTTACTTAATAATATATAATAAAAAAAACACAAAGAAAGCTTTAAGTGACCAAAAATACCTGATTTGATTGTAGAAAATCAGGAGTTTCTTAGCAGCCAGCTGTAACCAGGAAACCAACAAAGCCTCTCACCACGCCGGCACTCGTGGAGCAAAATGTGCAGGATTGCTGCTCCGTCCTGGGTTATTAGAGTTTTAAAATATACCTGGCATTTTCTGCCTTGAAATTCTGTCGCCCAGGAGATAACCTGCTGGCAGCAAACCAGCTGAAAGGCTCTGCTGCTGGTTAGAACCCGCTGGGTTTAGATTTTTACAGCCAACGTTATGAGCAGGAGCAGCTTCTGGAACTAACGCAAACTTTTCTGACCCACAGAATAACAGAGGTGAACTAGTGTCCACTATTACTGCAGGGAACTCACAAACACAGGTAATAAATAAAATAATAACATTTATGACAGCGGCTGGTGGATTAGTGAGTCTCTAATTTCCTGGCTGTCAGTGAAGGTAGAACTGAAATGGTGGACTGTACCTTTAATCGCTCCACCCCTATGAGAAATCTGTGATTACAAACTTGGGTGTCAAGTTGCTCTAAAATTTGATATGCAGTTGTTCGTTCTTGTTTTTTTAGCCCAAATCGAGCTAATTGTCTCAAAAGTGATAACGGTTAAATGACCTGCACTACAGGGAGGTGGAGATACAGATTTATTGTTATTAGCGTCTTATTTTCTTCCAGTAGAGGTTTGTATCTGAATTGGTTTGTCAGCGTAAAGCTAATCGGTCAAACGTCTTTTCTGTTTGTTTCGTTGATGCCACACGGGGCCCGGAGGGAGATGCAAATGACCGAATAATTGGCTGATTTAATTCACAAATTCATGTATAAATAATGACATTTGATTAATTAATTAGAAAGCCAAATGATGATGATTAATGCAAAATACAGCTTTAATTTTCTAAACGACTTTAATTTTTAATTTGTGTAGAGTAGTTAAAGAGTCTTTAATGACCGGATGGTGAGATGCTTTGTTTTCATTCAAGTCAGCGTGAAACACATTGTTATTTCATCATTATCCTAACATTAGTGACTGAGCATCGTTCACACTTAATGAATGGTAGTTACTGTTAAATCAGGAAGTACAAGGATGAAGAAAATGAGACCAAAACATTTTTTAAAGATTATTTATAAAAGGTGAATCTCTGCTGTAGACTCAAATCATGTATTATTAATAATAAACCCCAAATAAGAGATATTCCAGAGAACTGGTGGAGAATTTTGATGTGTTTTGGCCTGGAAAATATTTTTGTCTTGATTAAATTCATCAACTCAAGATTCCTGAACTAAGTTATGTTAGCTTTTCTTAAATTAGCAGAGTATTTCTGTTTTATTGTGTTTGCAAAAATCCAACTTCCTGTTTTATTTTGAAAAGCATTTCTTTGTTTATTCCAGTCACTTGTGCATCCTGCCTTTACCTCGACGTCACAGCTGTTTAGTCCACCTTAAAGTTAAAAAAAGTCTTTAGGCATTTTATCCTTTTTTTAGATTAAATAGAAAAAAATTCTTCTCTAGAAAAATAACATTACTTAAAATAAGATCAATATTTTTAAATATGATCCAAATTTTCTTGTTCTGAGTAAAAATCTGCCAGTGGGGTAAGCAAGAGTTGTTTGGCTAAAATTATTAAAACTTGAAAAATAATCTAATTTTATTTACTAGTTTTAAGAATTCTGTCCAAGAAAATTTAACTTACCCCATTGGCAGATTTTTTTTACTCAAAACAAGAAAATTTGGATCGTATTTAAGAATGTATCTTATTTCACGTGATATTTTTCTAGATACAATGTTTTTCTTTTCATTCTAAAAATAAGATAAAATGTGTAAAAAATTTTGCCTTCTGTTTTTTCAGTGTAATTCTAGCTTTTTGAAGCATTATTTGAAACCCCAGCCATAATTTCTCATACAGCACACACATCCTCATGTGAAACAGAGAAAGTTGAGTACAGAACCCTCAAACATCAGTCAACATGGACCAGTTTGACTTTCAGCGTGGATTTTTTTTTTCAGCCTACATAATTATTAGTACAAACATTTCTCTGGAGCACCAATGTGTAAAAGTCAGCGAGTAGGACTGATAGATTATGGATTCAGAAGAGAATTGTGGATTGGGAAGACCTCCCAAAGAATGAGATGATTAGACATCTTCATAAAAAAAGCTTCATGGCAGCTTGTGTTGAGTGGATGACAGGATGTGTAGAAACCGCTGGTGTAGCAAAATGATGTATAAAAGCAGGAGTTAGAGGAGATTAGTTTGGCATGTGGTGTCTTCTACAGCTTCTTCCTTTAGGCCCGGTTCACATGAGAGGATTTTAGAATTTTCAGAAAAATTTCAAAACACGAAACACCACATGTGGCGATAAAAAAGCCTCAGATATAGCAGAGGTGGTCCTATAGTGTGTAGTGTGCAGCCACATGACACAAACTAAACTCACACTTTCCCCGGACAAGAAAAAGTGCGACCAAAGGTAACTCCAGAGTGAACAAACATGGCGGAGGAGGAGTATGCAGCATGCTTCCGTCATCTCCCTTTCTGATTGGCTACATGTTACATTCAACAGGCAGCATGTTTGTTTGTCCTCAATATCAGATCAAGACAATTCAAGATGCTTAGTGTCCCTGATTTATGATCGAAGCGGCACCAACATGCTTCCAACAGACCAGAGCACTCGTAACACACCACACACGGCAGGATTATGTGACAAGATTATCTTTCAGAAGGGTTTTATTGCCAGATGTGTGAGAAATCACAACATTAGGAAATTGCTGCGGTACTTGGTGCAAAAAGAAAGATAAAAATAAGAGATAAGCAAATAGGAAGTAATAATATAATCATGATAAAATAATTATTATAAAAAGTGGCAATAATTAGAGAAGCAGCTACTATAGACACAGTGCAGGTACTAATCAGAGTGGATCAGCTTCAGGTACAAACACAACACCGGGTCATGTGACTGGGACCAAGCGACTGGAGTGGGCAGCCCTAGGATTGACATTCATGAGTCCAACAGCAGAGGGGAAGAAACTGTTCTTGTGGCGAGAGGTTCTGGTCCGAATGGATCTGAACCTCCTGCCAGATGGGAGCGGGTCAAAGAGACAGTGTCCAGGGTGAGTCGGGTCAGCTGTGAGCCGACCTGCACGCCTCAATGTCCTGGAGGTGTACAGGTCCTGTATGGAGGGGAGTTTGCAGCCAATGACCTTCTCAGCAGAGCGTACAACACGCTGCAGCCTCTTCTTGTCCCTGGTGGTGGCTCCAGCGTACCACACGGTGATTGAGGAGGTGAGGATGGACTCGATGACTGCGGTGTAGAACTGCCTCATCCACTGTGCTGGCAGGTTGAATTTCTTCAGCTGCCTCAGGAAGTTCATCCTCTGCTGGGCCTTTTTTATGGTGGAGGTGATGGTGGGCTCCCACTTGAGGTCTTGGGTGATGGTGGAGCCCAGGAAGCCACATGAGTCCACTTTAGAGCCGGTACGGGGATTGGGCGGTCATTAAGGTTGTTGGAATGGGAGAATTGGGTTAGGGTTAGGGTTAGCACAATTATCCTGCTGTGTGAACCGGACCAATCTGCAGAATCACCATAACACGTAATAAACAAAGATCTTCATTTGGGACCAGAATCTTTACCATGTCTGATTAACTGGGGAGCTGAATCCAACAGCTTATCTCCCTAAGGCTAAATGATATCTTACCTCCTGACTGATTTTGATATCTGGATACTGAATTATGTTATTTTTGTACGTTTCTCCTTTTTTATCTTTAAAAATAACAAAATTATCAAAAATCATTGAGGGGGATTTCAATCTCGCACCGTTCTGAGCATATTTATCATCTGAACTGTGTTTCAGGCAAAGAAACACAAGTGTTGCATCAGGTAAAGTTAGAAAACTGCTGTCCACGTTCCTGACTCTGATTAATGGTACGAGCTGCTCTGACAGACCTTACGCTGACTTACAGGCTCGCACGTAGATCAGCAGAAGTGAGAAAATTCCAATTGTGCACCCACTTCTCTGTCTGCCTCATTAGTCTCGCTTTGCTTTACCCAAAAATAAAAAGTGGAGGTTTGTAAGTCCATCAGAGCTAGTTTCTTTTGATGCTTCTGATCAGAGTGCAGAAGCTCAGGCATGAAAGGATGTTGCTAAGCCTGCCCGTACAGATGATGTGTCATTAGTGAGCAGAATGATTGATTTCTTAAAGTGGATGTGTGGCGCTAGAAAAAGCAGCATTTACCCCTCAGGCAGGATAGCCGTATTAATAAAACATTACACGGAATAAATGGCCAGCTCTCCGATTCCAGACGGTTTGACTGTTTTTCTTCCTCTCTGTATAATGTGTTCAAATGCGGCTCGTTCAGGGTTTAATTCCTTAAGTGTGTGAGCCACATGAGGCGGTGGGCAGAAAGTTTGCTCACTTTAACTTTGTAAACTCTGACATCAGAGGGAAAGCCGTCTCAGGTGCAGTACCGCGGGAAGTAGGGGTGCTGGAGGGGCTGCAGCACCCCCTGCTGGTGACCTCAAATATTTATTTACCACTATGGCAAAAAAGCGGATTTTAGACTTTTTTGGGAAGCCTCGAGAAAACAAAAGGAGATGCAGCAAGCAACAGTAAGTTCTGGGGTATATTGTCATGTATCCGGTCCAAGATAGTGCATTGACAGTTTATTTGCAGTTTATTTTGTGCTTTTTATTGTATTTCAGAGACTTTTTAACACCAACAAACTTGTCCCTCATTCTCCTCCACCTCTTCGTGCACTCACCACCTCTAAACCCACGTTTACCATCATTTCCGTCCATGAATAAAACGCTTGTTGCATGTCTTTATAGTCCTCCAGCCACGGGACCACACTGTTCATGTCACACTGTGAGAACTCCAGAAAGGTGCCACACTGAACGGCGCAACCTTTCAGTGAGCCAGACTGCACGACGTCTCGCTCCAAGAGGACATGCCATGTCACGAGCGCACCCCCCAAAAAGCATACGTTACAGATAAGCACTACAACGCTAAAAAGAGAAAAAGGCGCCACAGTAAACACTTTTTAGTGTCAGCTCATGACCTAGCTCATCTTCCTCAAAGAGGAAGAATTGATCCGCTTTGGCCTCAGACTCCAGCTGCGCGTCTCCTTTTCCCGTCTTACAGCTAAACAGCTGATCTGTCTGCTGGACATCCATCCTTCTCATCCTCCTTTATACATAAAAAACACTAAACTACAGAGAAGTAACTATCTATCTGCCACAGATCGCTCCAATATCTAAAGTTTTGCCGTCTGTCTCAGTGACAGCGCATCAGCGCACCTTTTGACACCTGCTGTCAGGTCACGCAGCAGCATCCTCTGTCCCTCAGCAACAAAACGCTACTGAACCCATTCATTATTTTAGTATAACTCCGGTTTTATTTGGGCTCCTAACAAAAATAAAAACTGGTGTGTTGTTTATAATCCGCATTTTAAACATACCGTAAGTTGAAACCAAAGACTGTATATATAAGATTTGAAACGGAAACTCAGAGAGGCGGAGTCTTGCTGCTGCGGCGTCTCAAAGTTGTGTTTTCATTGGTCAACTGCAGACGGGAGTCGTAGGTTTTCGAGCAGTGCTGAAGAGTTGGAGTGTGTCTTCTTTCTAATAATGAGACTCGTATCAATGCGTATACTACACGTACGCTATGATTCACCTGGACATAACGAGTTGAGCGCAGCTGAGCTTTTTTTTTTCAGCACCCCCTGCTGAAAATATGTTCCCGCGGCTATGCTCAGGTGGTTTCCTAGTTGTTGTGTTGCCGTTTCATATTCCAGAATAATTCTCCTTCCATAAAATGACTTGTAATTCGAGACACTGCCGGTTTCAAATGTTTCCATTAAATCTGAAATGAAAGGAAATTACTGCCAGTTTGACAGATTCAGTCAAAGCCAGAGGCTGATGTTCTGTGTTTACTCGACTGTGAGCCGGAGTTAATTAACTGTGCTAATGTTTCAGATCTAATCTGTATTCATTGTCCAGACTGCTGTCACTTGTTTGTTTCTTTGCATGACAATTAGCATCTTCAAATGAGAAACTCAAATCTCACCTGTCTGTTATTGAACCAATAATTGGATGTTTGTTGTGTAAAACGTTGGATTTCTTCGTCTGTGATACTTTAGTCACTTAAGTTTTCAGTCTGAGTTGAACTAAAGTAATTAAAGTGTGTCAGAACTTTGTTTGGACTCCTTGATTTTACCAAATGTCATTAGGAGGTAAACAGCCTGTTTCTTCTATCAGATGTTGCGTTTCAGCTGCAGACGAAGTTGTTCTCTGTCGTGACGTCTGGCAGACATGATTGACGGGTGACATATCGTCCATAAACTAAAACAAAGAACTTTTCGGAGCATAATCAGGATCCCTCCTGGTTTGCATCCTTTGCAGGTTTTGATTGATCTGGCAGGAAAAACCACGGGAGATCCAGAATCCTCAGGGTGAGCTGGATGTCTGGACTTCCCTCCTGGATCTGCTGCTTCCTTTACCCAGTGTTGGATGATCAGTGATTTAATGATCCTGGGGATTCAGCTGCCTTGTTGTTACACATTCCAGTTGTCCTAGAGTTGGAGATGTGTTGTCCAACAGATGACGGGAGGCTAAACAGAGAGGTAATCCCTCACAAAGGACTTGGGTTCTGGATCTCTGCTTAATAAAAGTCTCTAAGGACAGAAGTCAGATGTGTGTGACTCTCTGTGGTTCTCACCACATCTGGAGTCTTCCTGTTGGTCAGTTATCAAACCAGGATGGGATGCAGTCCCATCAGGAAGCTCTCAGCAGTCAGTCTGGAGAAAGAGGGTGAAGTTAGAGGAGATAGTCTCCTTTATGTTAGCATGTAGTAAAGTTAGCTGACAATTTGTTGTGCAGAAAACCTTCATAGACGCAGTGTCACTTTCAGATTTTATTTATGTTGAAAATTAAAGTAACACAGAGCAGGTTCCTGCTCCTCCGCCCTACTGGTTGAAAGTGGAATTACAGCTACCATTAACAACCCTGCTGTAGCCTGCTGTAGCTAGCGCTAACAACGAGCTAATGCTAACATGAGCCAACTAATACTAAAAAACCACAAAGTAAAAAGATCCACACTGTTGGACAAAAAATAGTATTACTTACAAGTCCAGTAGCAACAAAGCCAGGTCACCATCAGTCCATGATTTTGTAGCCTCCTTTAGCTCCCTCAAACTAGCGTAGGCCGCGCCAATGTTCACTCTGGTTTTGGCTCTTTGCTTCATCTCTAAAGACATTACTCTGTTACCTTTATTTCCAGGCTCCACCAAAAATAAAAAAAACACACACACAGAAAAAGAAAACTTCTTCTTTTTCTTCTTCTTGTGCTTTTTATTGACGATTGGTGAACTGAAAATGCTAACCGCTAGCATTACAGCTAACAGCCATAAAACAGGTATGACAGCGCCCCCTAGAACACCTACCCGCTCCACAAAACTGTTAAGTGCCGTTTCTGGCTGCAGAGTGGTGTCAGATATGAAACTGGTCAAGTTTCTAACTCAACAATCACTGAGATCAACGTTAAAGCTCTAGATTAAAGTTTATCAAACTATTTAGTGTTACTTTAAAGATGTTTTTACTCAAAGTCCATCATTTACACTAATATCGCTTCATGAATATTAGTTTGAAGTGTTTGAAACGAGTAAAACACCTACTTCAATCGTATTCTTATTCTCTAAATGGAGCCATAAAACTTCAGTTTTAGAATCCAGTTAAATGGTTTCAAGTTTAAATGAACCGCTCTCCAGAAATGTTGGCATCAAACATCTTTATGACTAAGTTTCATGTAGAAAGGGGTTTAGAATTCTGATTTGATGTTTCATTACCACAAAACCTGATGGTCCTGCACAAAATGAACCAACATACATAAAAAACCAACCTTATTTCATTAAAATCAGGTTAGAAACATCCTAAAAACCAAGGTAAGGCAGCGATGTGGGGAAACATGAACATGAGCTCTTCTGTTACTGTTGCACCAAAGCTGTGTAAAGTTCACCAGGTTCTGTTTCTGACCGAAACTCCGAGTTCTTCTTTTGTTTTTGGTCTCAGGCTGAAATTCCACGTTAGATTAACCTTTGAACAGATTGAATATTGATTCTTGTGCTTGCTGAGGACAGAGAACTGAATTAAATTAAACATTTAATGTTATCAATGTCAGCAGTCGTCCGTGTCAGCGCGGATTTTTGATTAAAAAACAATCTTTACAAAATAAAGTTTAAATCAGCTGTTTGCTGTCAAACATCAGACTGGGTTATGAACCGAGGAGAAAATGAGATGAAATTAGACTGAAAGTATTTAAATATGCAGCTTTGAAATGATGGAAAATATTAAACAATTGTGTTGATTTTAAATATGTTCAATCAGCATTTATAATGTATTTATTTTTGTTGAAGGTTTCTGATTTATTGCCTTTTATAGTCAACAGTTTGGTAATTAAACTGATTCAGATTATTCATATCAATCAAAGAATTCTTTTTGTGACCTAAAATTGAAACTTCAGGCTCAATGTTGCAGCATGAATTCATGAACGTTCCCTAAAACTGGTCTACTGGGTTAAAGGGGTTCACGTGGGGGCTGAACCCCTAAATGTGGCTTCATCTGGGTTTTATTTGAGGTAAATCAGACACTAAGAGGTGTGGTTGTGTTTATAACGGGTGTTTGCGTCCTTAAACGATTCTAATTAGTTCAGATTAATGATTGATTTCATTGTTTTTTCCAAAGAATTCTGTTTAAACTGCAGAAACGAATAAAGTTTCTTTTTTGTCTCACATATTCCATTATTTTATGTTGTGTGAAAACTCTATTATAACAATTCTTACCTTTAGTTTACCTCCTCACAATATTAGAGTAACACCTTTAAGGTCATGATGTCATTTCCTGTCATGTTTGCAAACATTACTGCACATTATACAGATTTGTTGAATTTATTAATACTGAGAAACAAGTTTTCAAAATGTCAGTGTGCATTTTTTGTATTTTCCAATAATTTTTGTTATTAAAACAATTATAAATGTAGTTTTATTGATCCAAAGTGTGAAATGTGAATTTTTTATATTGCTTTACAGAAGCTAAAAATTATTGCATCAGTATTTTAGTCGACTAAAATAAGATTAAAAATAAAACAAATTGGACGACTAAATTGTGACTAAAATTAAAACAAAGTTTAGTCAAAAGACTAAAACTAAATTTAAATTTCTTTTCAAAATGAACACTGCGTTTGATTAAAGTTAGTTACTTTAACACTTGTGGCTGAAGGTTCATAATAATTTTCAGGAAATGTGAAGTTATTGACAAAAAAGCATATAAAACAGCATAAGCTGATGTGAAAAAATTGAGATTAAAGTTATTTTGTGATAATTAATGACTGTTTGACCAAACTGAGGATGTTCACAAACCAATCAGCCACAGATGTGATATTAATTGTTCATAATTTATCCACAGAAGCTCAGTTTCATGACGTGAACGATCACAGTGAGAGGATTTTTAAACCTACCTGGGAGAATCAGGTCCAGGTTGATTAGTAGATGCAGAAAGGATGCTGCCCGCTTCTCTGGGGGAAGGGGCGTTGCTTTGATATGCGTTGCAGCAGCTGGCTCGGTGCCGCCTCTATGCATTAGATAAAGTGCACTCGTGTGCTCACTTAGCAGGCATCCGACACGCTGGAGTGAAAACCAACAGTCAAATCAAAGACAACAAGGTTCCTATGAATCCACGTCTTTCCCAAAAGTCATGGAATTAAACAGGATGGCTGAAATCTGTCTCTGCAGGACACCTCTCCTTTAAGTAAACGTGTAAAGAGGACTTTTGGGAACTCTGAGCCGTGCCAAAGTGTGTCTCAATGCCACGTTTGGATGTTTAGACTTCAATGCCATGAGCTCGAGGCTATAAGTGAATAAACACGTTCAAATCCAGTCAGAAATGGCGTCTCAGCTGAAAGGCCAGACTGCATCACCTCAGGCTCCACAAGCAAAATCAGTCCCACCGGCTCCAGACGCAGATTTTTCTTTCGTGTAAATTAGTCTGTAAATCAGAAACTTTATGAAAAACGTGTTTAATTGAATCTCTGCGGTGATTCTCGCTGGATGGTATTATGTTGTGTGTTTTGTTTCTAACGGACAGAGTTAATGTTAGCATGCCGTACCTTAAAGGTTGAATGTGTTTTAATTAAAGAGCCAACCTGAGTGGAGAGTCTCCATCGAAGAGGGCTAATCAAACTAAACTTCAGTCATCCCTGCAGCTTCACGACTCATTTCCCTTCATTCCAACAGATTGTTGTTGTGTCCTTTGCAGCAGACGTTGGCATCCTTGTTAGAGGGTCAGTGATCTCATGCATTCTCCCTGAAGGACAAAACTTCTGCTGACTGGAAAGTTTGTCGACCCCAGAAGCAACTTGTGTGGATGCTAGCTAGTAGGTGAGCGGAGGGTTAAAGGTGCAATTTGTAAGAATTCTACTGTTAAATAATCACAAAACCATCTCAATCAAGCTGGGAGGAAGGTTATACTGAAACAGATTTCCTTCTCAGCCAGCTTTGGGCTTGTCAGTTTTTCTCCTTTTGAAAAAAGCAGGACGTAGTTACTGTTTACTATTTGTGAGTTTGCCGAATCTGCAGTGAGCTAACGCTGCAGCGTCGGCATTTGTAATTCGACACCAGCAGGCAAAGGTTCTAGAATTGTTTAAGGAACAGAAGTCAGTAAACCGGAGTAACCCAGAAATTATTTCTTGTACCTCTAAGAAGCCACGGTGTCTTTTTGCTTTACTCTAATATCGGGTGAAGCAGGCAAGAGGCTAACATTGAGCTAACAATGCTAATGATGAATTAGAAGCAAATAGTCGGCTCTTAAAATATCTCAAGCTACTTTTTCAATTACCAACAACTCAATATTACAGTGAAATGTGTGTGAAGTGAATAATGAGTCAATCATGGCGTTTTACTTCCTTTAGTCATTCAGAACTATAGCAGCAAGCTAACAGCAAACCACACTTCCTGTTATGCCGGAGGCTACTACCGTGATAAGTGTAGTAAGTGCTCCCTACCGTGAAACACCCACGAGTGCTAACACCAGATGTGACAATGTATTTATTCACTTATCAAGTTACTATTTATGACCATGAAACTCAGAACAGGAGTGAGAAAGTATATTTTTGCTCAAAAAAATGGGCTGCAGTACCCACATTTGACCACAGGATGTCATTGTTACAAATTGCACCTTTAAATAAAATTACAATTACAGAAAGTTTAGTTTAGATTTTTTATTGACTTTTTGTTTGAAGTTTTGTTTCTTTTCTGTTTTTGTCTAATCATAAAGAACAGTGTCAGGGTGTGGTTACCATGGTGATCCTACTTAGCCACTGGCTGCAGCTTTAACATCTCTGCCCATTATAGTTCATCGATCAAAATTTGAGCTTTTGTCTCAGCTTTAATTTGTAAAAACAAAACGTAATAAATTAACTTTAAACATTTTGTAAGCTTGAAGTTGCTTGTTGCTCTCAGAGTTTTGAGATTTGTGAAGCTGCCTGAAGAACACCCGACCTTTGAGTGTTTTATTTATTTTTGTGTTTGCATTAATATCAGTAATAATCTTAGAAGTGATGGGTAGAGGGATTAAGTCAGATTAACACACTTGCTTTGTCACACATTAGCTTGACTTAAGTATTTATGGTCCATTTTATTATTACACGTAGCCAATCACAGCTCAGCATTCTGGTCTGGACCAATCATCTTGCAGCCGTGTCACACATAAGACACCGTGAATTTCTCTCCGATTAGGATCACTTCACCGCCGTAGAACAGCTGCTCTAAAGGAGTCCGACACATCGGATTACGGAGACCTCGCCCATGAAGACATCGTCTGAATCTTTACAGCACACCTGACCTTTCTACCTGAGTGTGTGCAGTTAACGAGGTCTTGTTATCTTCTCGGTTTTCACCACCTTGTGGCATTTCACTCAGCGCACAGAGTAGAAAAAACCACGACTGCGTGACAAAAAACAGCTTTGTTTTAAATGGGAACAATTAGCCATAGAAAGCTGATTTCATTGTTAATGGAACATTAGATTTCATAACAAACCCATTAAAGGTTCTCCCTCTCCTGCTCTCCTCCTGACTCCTAATGACTCACAGCTAATGTTTATGGATTTGGGGCAAACTTTCTTCTTGACGTCACATTTTTTATTTATTTTTTGCTCAGTCAGAAACACTCTGACAAGTAATGACATCTGGCCTTTTTTCTCCTGCACGCTGCATACAGAGTTAGCGTGTCAGGTTCTGAGATGGTTAAGGTAAGCAGATTCACAAACACTGCTCTGCTTCTTTGACACGTCCCCCCCCCCCACCAATCTCCTCCTGCAGCTTGACTGAAGAATTACTGGATTTGGTGCAATTTGATGGACTGCTGAACTGTGAATATGCTTCAGCTCCAGACAGCTGTCTTGCCCAGAGTGAAATGTGATGGATGGGAAGGAGAGCGGGGGGGACATATGGAAATGACCGGGCGCGGAGGAAGAAAGAGATTCAGCTTGCTTTTGTTTCATCACTGGACCACACGCTGACTGTTCTCTGCTCTTTAACATCTCAGCCAAACGCTTTGACAGCATCCTGTTTCCTCTAACGCAGCAGCCAGCAACTTTCACGTCCTGCAGTCGCGGGAAACTAAAATTCATTTAGCAAATTTAAGAAGCTTCTAATATTGATCCGATGACCTGATTGGGATGCATTTATCACACCTGTAGTGACATCCGCTCGGTCTCTTTAAGCGGCGCCGGGCCAGCCGGGCCTGCTGGGTGGTGCCGCAGTGACAGCAGCTAAAGATCTGGATTGACAAAGTGGATCACCAGCTCTGATAGAGTGGCAGCTAAGCATAATTTCCCAATAAGTCACTATATTTGGCAACGCCTTAGTCAGCAGAAGTCCCGCAAGCATCAATCCAATCTGAGGTGATTGATCCCTGATTGTGTTTGCTTGTGACTGAGAGAAAAAGCAGAAACGGGTTCAGCAGCTGAAGCGGTGGTATTTGGTTCTCATGCCTGTTTTATGGAGTTTAATTTAGTTTTTATGTTGCTTTCTTGTAGTTTATGTATAGTTTTTATGTTGTTCATGTATAGGTTGATGTCGTTTTAATGTAATTTTTGTTAGGGGTGGGACTCGATTAAAAAATTAATCTAATTAATTAGATGCTTTTTAAATTAATTAATCTTGATTAATCGCATTTTAAATGTTCAAGACAATTTGCACCCAAGCTATTTTTTTAATCAAAAATAATGTTAGTGAGGCACAGATGACATACCCCACAGTTTAATGTGTATATTTCTGTAACCACAAGGTCTGTTTGATCACTTTAGTCTCATTATAAAGGTAACCATTGTGGGATGTGTATATGTGTTATTGATGAAGTGTAAATAGACATGGAACATTGTAAATATTGCATACTGAACTGAACACTAGGTGGCAGGAGAGCACTGCTACTATATATAGAGGTGTAGTGTAGAGTTCTGGGGAAGTTCTGCTGAGGGTTACAAGTTCATATGTATAAAATTACTGCCTGTTTTCTACCAACTAGAAAACATAATGTTAAAAAAGTACATTTTTTTTCCTTCCCTTTTTTTCTTCATGAAAACATGATTTGTCACGATTAATTTAATTGTAGTTTTAGTTGTGTTTAGAGCACGTAAAAAAGGTTTATATGGTCTTGTAGTCCAGGCTTTTTTTTTTTTTTATTTATTTATTCTTTATTTAACCAGGAAGATCCCACTGAGATTAAAAACCTCATTTTCAAGGGAGTCCTGGCCAAGAGCCAGCAAAAGTTACAGTTACAACATTTTTTTCCAGTTTCACAGAAATGTTATGTACAGAATTACAGAAGGCAATTACAACACAGGGAATCTGTCTCAAGGGCTCTCAGTCTGGTTTTAAATGTATTCAAGGAGATGAGCTCGGTTAGTTTCCAGTTTTCCTGCAGCCTGTTTCATGCAGAAGGAGCAGAGTGAACAAAAGCCCTTTTACCCAGTTCAGTGCGAGCAAACGGAACACAGAGTAACAACTGATCGTTTGCACGCAGACTGTGAGAAGTTACACTTCTCCATGAGATTAAGTTACAGATGTAGTTAGGGTGACCAGATGTCCCGCTTTGTGCGGGACAGTCCCGCATTTTCATCACTTTTCACACGTCCCGCAAATTGAGACAATGTCCCGCATTGACAGTCTCCCGTTCCGAATTTCAATCTTGCATAAACGATGTGGAGAAAGCCGCCTGTTGCTGTCAGTCGAACCAGGAGGCGGGACTTTAACGCCGGTCCGGAGCGCTTGGGGCGCGCACCCGAACCACCAAAACAGAAGCGTCAGCGAGAACGAAGGAAAGATGAACACCGTGGCGAAAATGCTGTTAGAATAAACTCGTGGGTTGAAAGTGTTCATTGAGACTCTGTCAGGGTCTTTGTGTTGTTTCTCAGAGTCATTTTTTGTGTCACGGCGCGGAGTCTGATATGAAACAGAGCAGAGAATCCAAGAGTCACAAAAAAATATGTTTTATGTCTGAACTGAAGCAGGTTTCCCAGTAAGTAGACAGGTCCCAAACGAGTTTCTAACACACACAAGGTGCTGGAGTTATTTTTATTTCAAATACATACAAGCTAAACTCTTTTAAAGCACATTAAAGAGAGAATTAAATGTAAGCCTTCATTATTTTTCTCAGAAATTTGAGGGAAAAAGTCATTCTAAGGAACCCTGTTAGATTAGATCTGAATTTCTTCAGATTTAAGTCAGTGATGTTTTTTCTCTCTCCCCTAAATATTTACTAGAAAAGATGTGGTCATTTTTGAAAAAANCAGGTTTTTTTTTTTTTTTATTTATTTATTCTTTATTTAACCAGGAAGATCCCACTGAGATTAAAAACCTCATTTTCAAGGGAGTCCTGGCCAAGAGCCAGCAAAAGTTACAGTTACAACATTTTTTTCCAGTTACACAGAAATGTTATGTACAGAATTACAGAAGGCAATTACAACACAGGGAATCTGTCTCAAGGGCTCTCAGTCTGGTTTTAAATGTATTCAAGGAGATAAGCTCGGTTAGTTTCCAGTTTTCCTGCAGCCTGTTCCATGCAGAAGGAGCAGAGTGAACAAAAGCCCTTTTGCCCAGTTCAGTGCGAGCAAACTGAACACAGAGTAACAACTGATCGTTTGCACGCAGACTGTGAGAAGTTACACTTCTCCGTGAGATTAACTTACAGATGTAGTTGGGTAGTGCATGGCCTTGTAAATGAAAGTGTACCAATGTGCCAACCTCCTGGTGGACAAATCCCACTCGAGAATACAATTCACAATGATGGGTCAGTGGTCTACAGTTAGTAATAAACCTCAGCGAGGCATGATAAACCACATCAAACTTACCAAGACACTGTGTTGAGGCATTCATATACAAAAGGTCTCCATAATCCAGAATAGACAGAAATGTTGCAGTAACTAGTCATTTTTTGGCCTCAAAAGAAAAACAGTTTATTTCGAAAAAAGAAACCCAGTCTGAGTTTGAGTTTCTTCACAAGATTATCTATATGGGGCTTGAAGGAGAGGGAGCCATCGAGCCAGACATCAAGGTATTTGTATGTGTGGACCACCTCTATGATATTTCCCTCCAGAGTGGTCACTGAGGGCATGCTTACAGGTCTTTTTTTAGAGCTTAAAAACAACATTAGTTTAGTTTTGTCAGCATTGAGGACCAATTTTAACTGCAGAAGTGTTTGTTGGACCTCATTAAAAGCTTTCTGTAAGAATTCAACAGCTTTAGTGGGGGATGTTCCAAAACAGTAAATGATTGTGTCATCAGCGTAAAAGTGCATATTAGCATCCGACACATTTTGTCCTATGTCATTAATATACATAATGAACAAGAGGGGTCCCAAAACTGAACCCTGTGGTACTCCCTTGTGGATACTCAAAAATTCAGAGGACAACCCATCACATTTAACACATTGAGTTCTGTCCTTCAAGTAGTCTGTGAACCATGAGATCGCATGTTCAGACAATCCCAAACAAGGAAGCTTTTGTTTTAAAACAGCATGGTCTACAGTGTCCAAGGCTTTTGACAGATCAATAAAAAGTGAGGCACAGTACTGCTTTTTATCCAGAGCAACAAGAATGTCATTGATCACCTTTGTGGCTGCAGTGATGGTGCTGTGCTTTTTTCTGAAACCTGATTGCAGACTTGAGAGAAGGTCATTTGAATATAAAAAAAATAAAAATTGTTCACTTACTAGGGTCTCTAGAGTTTTTGCCAGGACACACAGATTAGATATTGGTCTGTAATTTGTTAATAGAGCTGGGTCACCACCTTTTAGTAAAGGAGTCACAAAAGCAGACTTCCAAACTGATGGTACTTGTTTGGTTTTGATAGAAAGGTTAAAAAGAACTGTAAGAGGTTCTGCAATGAAATCAGCCATTTTCAAAAAATAGGGTTCTATCATGTCTGGGCCAGAGGGTTTTCTGGGATCCAGAGTTCTAATAATTTTGTGCACTTGTTCTACAGTAAACGGAACAAAGTTAAAAGAAGCACCAGGAGTCATTTGGGAATCTGTGCAGGGGGACACAGAGGGTGTTCCAGTAGAAGTAGACACTGAACCAGATGAGATAAAATGCTTGTTAAAGCAGTTTAAAACCTCAGTTTTATCATGCACTGGGACAGAGTTATTTAGGACACATTTTGGAAGAGGATGAGAAGTTAAGTTGACAGATAAAGACTTAATCACTTTCCAAAATTTCTGTGGATTATTTAGGTTCTCAGTTGTGATAGATAAGTAATAGTCTGACTTGGCCTTTTTGATGAGAGTAGTACATTTATTTCTTAGTTGTTTAAAGATAGCCCAATCAGAGGGGAGGTTTCCTTTTCTGGCTTTGGCCCATGCCACATTACGCTGATGGATAATATTTGACAGCTTGGGGGTGAACCAGGGATTTTCTCGTCCTTTGAGTTTCCTGAAGGGGGCGTGCTTATTTACAATTTCCATGAAAGTCTCTTTGAAGAATGCCCATGCTAGTTCGACGTCTGGTAACAAATCTTTTTGCCTCCAATTAACCAAGGACAAATCCTTATGAAAAGCTTGTTCACTGAATTGTTTAAAATTTCTCTTGCAGATGATGCGTGATTTGGATTTAGGCATTTTAGTGCTCCTGCAAGTGGCAACAACATAATGGTCACTCAAGTCATTGCAGAAAATGCCTAATGATAGAATTTATGAGGGACATTTGTTAAAATTAAATCAATCAAGGTGGACTTATCAGGATTCTTAAGATTGGGTCTTGTGGGTTGGTTGACCAACTGGCTGAGATTAATGGAGTCACAGAAGCTTTTGAATTCATCTGAAGCTGCATTTTGCCAGTCCCAGTTGAAATCACCAGCCAGTAGGAGTTCGTTATAATTTAATTTGGACAAGAGATGCTTTAAGGATGATAATGCCTCCTTGGAAGCCAATGGAGGCCTATAGCACCCAGCAACAGTTATAGAAAGTGATTTGGCAATTTCCACATTTAAAGCCAAAAACTCCATTTGTTTACAGATAGACTCAGACAAGACTATTGATGCATTCAGTCTTAATCTAACATAAATAGCTACACCCCCACCTTTGTTCGGCCGGTCTGTGCGATAAACATTGTATCCAGCTATGTTAATATCCTCATTAGTT
>SSNS01000378.1:323768-396804 GCA_006937985.1 Aphyosemion australe
AGGATGAGAAGTTAAGTTGACAGATAAAGACTTAATCACTTTCCAAAATTTCTGTGGATTATTTAGGTTCTCAGTTGTGATAGATAAGTAATAGTCTGATTTGGCCTTTTTGGTGAGAGTAGTACATTTATTTCTTAGTTGTTTAAAGATAGCCCAATCAGAGGGGAGGTTTCCTTTTCTGGCTTTGGCCCATGCCACATTACGCTGATGGATAATATTTGACAGCTCGGGGATGAACCAGGGATTTTCTCATCCTTTGATTCTGAGTTTCCTGAAGGGGGCATGCTTATTTACAATTTCCATGAAAGTCTCTTTGAAGAATGCCCATGCTAGCTCGACATCTGGTAACAAATCTATTTGCCTCCAATTAACCAAGGACAAATCCTTATGAAAAGCTTGTTCACTGAATTGTTTAAAATTTCTCTTGCAGATGATGCGTGATTTGGATTTAGGCATTTTAGTGCTCCTGCAAGTGGCAACAACACAATGGTCACTCAAGTCATTGCAGAAAACACCTAATGATGAGAATTTATGAGGGACATTTGTTAAAATTAAATCAATCAAGGTAGACTCGTCAGGATTGTGGGTTGGTTGACCAACTGGCTGAGATTAATGGAGTCACAGAAGCTTTTGAATTCATCTGAAACTGCATTTTGCCAGTCCCAGTTGAAATCACCAGCCAATAGGAGTTTGTTATAATTTAATTTGGACAGGAGATGTTTTAAGGATGATAATGCCTCCTTGGAAGCCGATGGAGGCCTATAGCACCCAGCAACAGTTATAGAAAGTTATTTGGCAATTTCCACATTTAAAGCCAAAAACTCCATTTGTTTACAGATAGACTCAGACAAGACTATTGATGCATTCAGTCTTAATCTAACATAAATAGCTACACCCCCACCTTTGTTCGGCCGGTCTGTGCGATAAACATTGTATCCAGCTATGTTAATATCCTCATTAGTTATGGATTTAGTCAGCCACGTTTCAGAAACGATTATGATGTCTGCAGCTGTTGATTTGATTCAGATTCTGACCATGTCTATCTTTGGTAATAAGCTGCGAACGTTCAGATGAACAATTTTGAGACCAGACAATTGTTGGAAATCGGCAGGAGTTTGTGTACATTGCAGCTCAGGTCCAGGGTTTGGTTGCACATTTCCAGATAATAGTAAAAGTAAGTCAATCATCAATCTGCGTTTCACTTGACATTTTGGGGTAGTCATAACATATCTTGAATCCATGCAGTGAGTTTTGTGTAGTGAGAGAGTAAGAGTGTGTAGAGCAAGAAAAGGTTTGAGGTTGGGTACTCCAGGCAGGTTTGACCACAAGTTAAAGATCTGAGCAAAGTGAGTTGGTCTACTTTCAGTATCCTCAGCTAAGTGAGAATTAGTGCCGCAATGATAAGTATCCCTCATTCTGAGCATATTAATATTCACCAAGGGGACACAACATGGTCCCAAGTCCAAAACAGCCAGAATAAACAATGAGGCTATCAAAAACATTATAATCTTCATCTTACAAACACAGGGTCAGCAGAATGATGTTTGTGAGCAACAAATGAACAGGAATTAGTTTCCAGGAAGGTGTTGAAGGCTCTTGACAGATTCTGTGAGTTGCAGAAGGGCCGAGCTGGGTTTAGGTGTGTGATCCAGTAAGAGTCCTTGGTGAGAAGAATCCTCTTCAGGTTTTACGTCCTCTCGAGGCAAACAATCTTCAGTCTCCTATCTTACAAGGCATCAACTCAGCAGAGTAATGCTTGTGAGTGGTTCAGCAATTAATCCAGGTTACAGGAAAGGTGTTGAAGGCTCTTTCTCCAGGAGGTGTTGCATTTAGCACCTACTTGACAACAAGATAAGCCACGCAGCCGAGCTCCAGGTACTGAAAACGGGCCCAGCCAGAAAGTCAAAGCAGAACCAGGCTTTGTGACTGTAGCCGGGCCAAGTAATGGATGCCACAGGAGAACCAGGATCCAAGCAGGCTCAGCAGACACAAGCCAACTTGACTGGACTAGCAATCCAGTCCGAAGATGATGGAAAGCCAGTTTAGGCTGTCAGTAACAGATAAAGCCAGGCAGAGACCAGCAGAATTCCAGGAAGGGCTAGACAGAAACCTGCAGGACCACAGCCAAAAATGGTGAAGGGCTCTTACCAGGCCAGTGAAGGTCCGAGCCACAGACAGAGGAAGGTCAGGTCAAGGCGAGAAGGATCCAGGCTGAATATGGTCGAAGTTTGTGGGTCGCTGTAGCTTGGGAGAAGTTTGGGGTCAGCCACTCCACTCAGCATTCTCTAGGAATGTGGTCAAACAGGATTTATCTCAGGATACAGGCCGCAGTGTCCGTCAAATTCCATTAGTCAAAAACCTCCCAAAAACAACGAGAGTGTTACTTATATCATCTGCTTCAAAGTTTTCACCAAATGGAAAGACAATATTAACTATAAGATCAGACAAATACAAAAATGTAAAACAGTCAGGAGCTGACAAACAAACAGTAGACTAGTAGGGCTGCCATCTTGGAAAAAAAAAGTGCAGCTTGATGATATTTATTGATATATAGGGCATAAATTGTGATGCTAAACTTTTCTGGCCCCCAACTGGGGGGTGCTCGGGATTAAAGGGGTAAAATTTTAACATGTTATTTTTTTCTAATTATTAATTCTAAATAACGCGTTAAATTTCCACCCCTAGTTTTTATACAATTTTGTACAATTTTTTGTTTTGGTATAGTTTTTTGTAGTTTTTGTACAATTTTTATATAGTTTTTATGTAGTTTTTATACACTTTTGTAAACTCTTTCTTTGGTTTTGGTATAGTTTTTGTGTAGTTTTGTGTCATTTTATATTTCCTGATCCAGATGTTGACATTTTTCTTTATTTGAAAAAACACAGGAAGGCTGAACTTTGGATTTTTAGAGGATTCAACTCTTTTTCCTAAACAGATAAAGTGATGTGTTACAACCCGGCTCGTGGGACTGCAACAAATGGAGGAGGACTGGACACGTCTTAAAAGGTTTTGAGGTATTTGAGTAAAAACGGCCTCCAAAAGGCTGCACTCAAAATGCCACACAGGCAACAAACACCCACAGGTGCAATCTGATCAGTCTCTCCCTCTTCTGAAGATGCACCACGCAGTCTTTTATGCTGCACCCACAGGTGCAGCCACTCAGTAATTGCTGATTGATCACAGCCAGACCAATGATGAAGCAGAGGGGCATAACAGATGGGAGATACGTGTGTGTCTGTAGGTCTATAAAATATACATCTATTGTTCTAATCAGCCATTTTTATCAGATATCTGACTTGTTAATGAAGGTGTTTGTGTATCACCCCGGTGTCACTACCAGATCTGCTCGGGGCCGGGCGCCTGCTGATGACATCACACTACATGATTAGTTGGATGTTGGCTTATTGACATAGAACTACACGATTACCTTTGTAACTGATATTTGGTCCAATCAGTGATCCGAGGCTGACGGGATGTTGAATATTCCTCCCTCATATCTCATCACCCATAACTTGAGAGGAAGTTATTTTTTTTGTTTGCTGTCCGGACTTCAAAAAAATTCCCCTGAAGGACTTTTTTTATTTAAGGTTTTGAATGGGCAGCGTGCCATTTTAATTCATCAAGTGTGTTATGGATCGTGGGACATGTGCCCATCCAGAATTACGAGAGGCTGGAGCTTCTGAAGGAATGACTCGAAGTGCTGATCCAACCTGAGTGTTGCACCTAAAAGCATTTGGACCTGCGGCAGCAAACGGATGTGATTATTCAGCATCTCGTTCGCAGGAATGACACCAGAGTGGATCTTCCAACACCAGCGTCCCAGCTGCTTTTATCTGATGTTTAGATGTTTTTGCAGCCAGACGAACTAAAAAGGTGTCCCGCTGAATCACGACCTGTTTAAAGATCGCTGAACAAAACTATAACTAAACATGTACTAAACAAATTTGTCAACAGACAAAATTTCACTTTTGGTTGGAATATCCCTTTAATATAAATAATATTCTTTTTTTTTTACAATATAATATAATCTATATAAGATTTCCTACCAACTAGAAAACATAATGTTTAGAATGGCCTGTATCAGGGCTCCTGGGACAAATGTCTTATGGCACTTACACACTAGCACCGGCTCGGACCGGGCGGGATTGGGTATGTTCCTTTCACATCCGGGTCGGCCGGGGATTTTTGGGGCTGAACCGTACGTGTTTTCGGCCCTCATCTGAAGGTGGTCTGCTTTTTGTCGAAACCGGGCCAACACACCCACTGCCGACTCATTGGTCGGCTCAAATTCACGCCTACCTTTAGGAGGAACCTCCGATTAGCGGATAGAATCCGCCAGCGGGGGCTTCCCCCATGCGCGCTTCATTATCACTCTGAATGCGGAGGAGTTAACAAGCCTCTGACTGAAGCTGTTTTATCTGTTTCCGTCTGCTGTTATGAGCGCAGCGCGCGCGCACACACACACACACACACACTGACGCCACGCAGCTTTTTGTTTAATAAGGAAGAGACCGCAGAATTATCCGCGCTCCTTTGACCCACCCAGCCGTTTCTCTGTTCCTGTCTGCTGTGATGAGCGCAGCGCGCGCGCGCACACATACGCACACACACACACTGACGCCACGCAGCTTTTTGTTTAATAAGGAAGAGACCGCGGACTTCGCGGTGACCCACCCAGCCGTTTCTCTGTTCCCGTCTGCTGTGATGAGCGCAGACACCGGGCAGACTTCTCCGCACTCCTTTGACCCGCCCACATCACTGATATATTCGCGCCAAATTTTCGCGCGCATTTCTGAGACCGCCTATCACGTCCGCATTCCAAAGGGTGTCCTGGAAGACGTGTGTAAACAACCTGGCGGGGCCGGGGCCGACTGAGGCCGACCGATCGGAGCCGACCCGGTGCTAGTGTGTAAGTGCCATTATGCTTTTTGGAGGCTCAAAGCTCTGTTTTAGATTGTTGATTAATTGCATTCTAGGACACCTTTAAACTAAGATGTAACTTCCTTTCAAAACCTGTCAAAATAAGAGTCACAGGTAAATTTAATACACGTAAATACATGAAAGGTTTAATTTTAAGAACTAAAACTTGTAAATTTGAACATTTATTGACTAAATGTACAGTATCTGTTATGTTCATAATGCTGAAAGCATCATGTTTTCATCCTGCTGAAGATAAAATAAACATATGAACCGTGTATTATTCATGAAGTACTAAACTACTTAGTAATATTTGTCAAGAGACAGTTAATACTACTACTACTACCATTACTACTACTACTACTAATAATAATAGTTAATATCTGTAGTTTTTGCACATTTGACTCGTTTCTGGGACATGGCTGATTTCTTTGTGCGGTTCCATCTCAGACACGTTTTCTCATCATGACTCAGATCAGACTCCTCTGATTCCGATGATCCGTCATAAAGAACCAAAACCTTTCTGGCAGCAGAAAGAAACCAGACCTGCTGTGAGTCATGAATTTCTACGCGATGGAGTCACGTTTTCTATGAATGTCATTAGTCTCACTGAGGAAAACTGTCGTTTATTTCCTCAATCTCAAATGCTTTGGAAGTTCTTCCAAAAGCGGTGCTTTCTGTTTTTATAGTTTGTCATTTAGGTCGTTCTTAGAAAACAGGAAGTAAACAAAAGCATCAGACAGCCTAATGCTGACCTCAGATCAGGGATGGACCATATGAAAAAGGGGATGGCATCATGAGGTCAGACATTTACGAAGCTTCCGCCTCTTTCTGAGCCCATTCGTTATTCTGAAGAATTTTATTCAGATTGTATCTCTCACTTTTGCTTCTGTAAAATTAAGTTTTGTTCAATTTGCTGTTGCCACTGGACTGAAAAGGCAGTTTCAGCTGAGATCCTTCTGTAAACAAACAGCATCTAAAACACGATGTGCTGCCTTAGACCAATATTTGATTTATCTGCTATACAAAGTGTGTGTGTGTGTGTGTGTGTGTGTGTGTGTCTGTGCATGATGGGGGGTAGGGTGGGAAGGTGCAGAGATGCATCTCACATGAAGCTGATTTTTCACCTCGTTGACTCAACTTTCTGTTAAAACTGAAGAAAAGCACAACTTTAGGTTGAATTTGATCTCAGCAGCACAAGCAACCGAACAAAATGTTGCTATTTAAAGTGACACAGAGCAGTTTCCTGCTCCTCCGCCCTACTGGCTGAAAGTGGAATTACAACTACTGTAAACAACTCTGCTGCAGCTAGCGCTAACAACAAGCTAACACTAACATGAGCCAAGTCTTACTAAATAAACCATGAATTAAAAATTTCCACACTGTTGGACAAAAAATATTATTAGCCTAATTGCAAGTCCAGCAGCAACAAAGCCAGGTCACCCAGTCCATGACTTTGTAGCCTCCTTTGAGTGCAGGCCGTGCTGATGTTTACTCCAGTTTTAGCTCTTTGCTTCACCTCCAAAGACTTCCAGGCTCCGCAATGAAGCCAACAGAAAACAAACATCTGTTTTTTCTACTTCTTGTGTGTTTTTATTGACGGCCGGCAAACTGAAAAAGCTAACTGCTAGACTTTATATTAGCTAACGGCACAGAAAATTGCTAACAAGGTCAAGAGTGCCCCCTAGGACACCTACCCGCTCCACTCTGGACAGCAGAGTGGTGTCCCATGTGGAGTTGGTGAAGTTTCCACCAACACAATCACTGAACCAAACTTTTTAAGGAATTAATTAAAGTGTTAAAAACAGTTTAGTTTTGCTGTAAAATAACCATCAACCTTTATTTGTCGCCTCTCTGCTGCTTTGATGAACTGATTTTCACGATCTACATAAATGGCCGGGGAAATATGGGAATTATGGGATTTATGGGACACCGTGTAGTGCTTCCGGCCTCCTCTATAAAGACGTGAGGATTCATGGCCGCTCCCAGCAGCTATATTAAATGTTTAGTTTGTCTTCTCCTGAGCACATCACTCTGCTCTGTTTACTATAGCTCAATAAGCCCCTTTGGGCCGAAGGCCAGCCTGTAGCTTTTCTACACTGGTTGGACAGAAAATTAATTTTCTCAGAGTTCTTTTTTTTTCCTTACACACAATATGTGGGTTTAGAGGCAGGATTCATCACCTGGAAAATTGAGCTTTTCTGTCTTTTTGTCCGTTTCCAGTTTCCGATGTGTCCGTTTGTACGTTTAAATAACGACAACGCTTCTAAAAGCCTCGTTTTCTTTAGTATCTGATGCTTTATGTGTTTCGTTTTCTGAGAAAATCTCCTAAACGTTTGCGCCACAGTGTTGTTGATCCGATCAAATGAAACCAAAGGTGACCTTTGGCCCCGACCCCTTCAACACCACCAGTGCAGTCGGGCTACAGAAAAAGATCCTCAGAACCAAACGGCTGCAGAAACGCGTGTTTTCATCGTCTCAATGATAATTTCAATTATCCAGGTAAAAACTGGATCAAAATCTCTAATAGTAAACAGAAAGAAGCAGAAACATGTTTAAACCAATCACATCTCTGTGAGTAAATACTGTAAACAGGAGGTTTCTAAAATGATCTATTTATTCTGGATCTCATCTGAACGTGGAACTCTTCCAGGATGGGAGTGAGTTGTTCTTGTTCCTGAGTTGATGTTCCTGAGTGGTGTCAGAACGGATCAGCAAATTAAAGGTTTGTGAGCTGCTCTGGATTCACTGGTTTGTTGAGGTCTTCAGCTATGGTTCTGAGATGTGTTCATGTCCAGAAGAACCAGATTCTGGATCCAAGCAGCTGATCTTCCTCTGTGGGGAGGCTGGGCTCCAGCTGCTGCTTCTCCTCATCGTTAGGATCCAGCTGTGGTGCTTCCTGTCATTGGTGTGAGCAGGGCCGTAGCTAGCTACTTGAGTGTCCTAAGTGTAAATTCTTTGTGGTGCACAACAGAGGAGAGAGATCCATCTTTTTCCTGAGCAAATATTTTACCTATGTACCTATGACACAAAAGTATTCGTACTAACAAATAACTCTTTTAAAAATTGTTCTAGTTCTAGTATTGATGTTGAACCTAAAGTCTACGGAAGCGCATTACTGTCAGAGCAGAAAAAAATATAGGAGCAGTTCCCCGCGATAATGAGAAAGTTTTGTGTTAAAACGAGATTTAAATCTCATTTTAACAAGAAAGCTTCTGGATATAACGAGTTTAATATCTGGTAATCATGAGATCGCTCTAAAGGGTGAAACGCCGTCATCTCGCGGGATATTTGAATCTCGTCATGAAGAAACAAAGGGAGAAAATAGTAATAATAATTAATTTAATTATTATTTCTGATTATAGTCGGTCACTCTGAGTTTAACATGCAGGCTGAAAATCCAGCTGAATCCTCCGTGCTGAAACAGGTGCACCGGAGCTTTATTCCCTCAGAGTACGACTTACGAGACGTTCATTCCTACTAGAGACCACTGCTAATGTATTAAAATATGAGCAAAGTTGATCTTTAAACAGCGAGCGACCAAGTGACCACTTGTGCTGAATTTATTTAATTTTAGTATTTTTCTAATATGAATAAAATTTAAATCCATGATTTTTCAAAGAAAAGGAACATATTAGATTCCCCATGAATACCATTCAAACGTCACACGTCTGTCCCTTACAGGGTTAACCAGTGGATTCATAATTGGACAGATTTGTTTGACTCCACAGACGAAACGTCCAGGACCAGATCCTGTTTCTAACTGATGCTGTCTGGGGGGAAGCTGCCCTGACTTAATTGAGAGAAGGTGTCAGCTCTTGGATTGGAGGACTCAACTCCAGTGGTCCTCGGAGTCTGGGCAGAGTCAGGGGAGTCAATGAAAGTCCTGAACTTTCAGACAGCATGAAGGGAATGAGGGCAGGACAGAGAGATGGGGGGCAGGAGCACATCCAGCAGCAGAGAGGTGGCTGGAATGAAAAATAGGGAGGATGGTATAGATGTGTCCTCCTTTAGCTGCTGCTGCTGAATTCCACCTGATCTGAGACCAGCAGACAGTTTGTGCCTCTAATCCTCAATCATCCCTCCGCCCATCAGAGACTCGGTTCTCCTGTCCTCACACATTCATCACCTCGCTCTCCCCGACGATCCCCTTCTATAGAGGAGCGGAACAAAGAGGACCGCATCCAGGTGAGACGAGTTTCATCCCACAGCACACAGGAAAGTTTCGCTTCTGATTCAGAGCCGTGCAAAAGGGGCGCGTGCAGGAGATGAGCTAAAAAACAGTTTTCACAGTCATGAATAGAAACGGCTCCACATGCAGATTATTTTTACATTCAGAAATCTTTCTCTTTGATGCTGATCGATTCCCTCCCTGCACAATAAAAAAAGATCAAATGAACATTCTGCTCTGCTTCATCTTTGTTCCCACAATGCAACAGCAGCTCCACATGAACACCAGCTGGTCGTGTGGAGGCTGGTTCTGGACCTGTTTCCAGCTCGCTGCTTAAGGGAATCAGGCTGTGTCTGGTCTGTCTGGAGTGACCACTTCAGCTCCTAATGAGGCCAAATGATCTGAGATCGCCGCGGCAACAGATGATTGTTTATTTTTTATTTTTGTGTTATAAAAGTTTGTTCTGACACGACGGCAGCAGGACAAGAGCCGTTGTTTAGCTCCTCACCCTGAGAACAACCTCGTTTATTGATCTCACTGAGGACAAACTGCTTAATTGTCTAATTAAGATGACTAAAGTAATAGAACCAGCCTCGCATTATAGCAGGAAACATTCAGCCAAACCTTCATCTCTGCTGAAATAAATAGTTCTTAATGAAACAAAACCATAAAGTTTTGCATCACTGCTTTAAATATAAAAAAATCTTTAATGAAGGTTTTACAGGGTCGGATTTCCATCAGTACGTGTTTTTAGCATTTAGTCAGACTTTAAAGAATGTTTGTGCATCAAAAACACGATTAAAGTTTAGAGTAAACAGAAAAAGGAAAGAAGAGGAGACAAAAGAAAGTGGCCTCGTCTCAAACATTCCTAATCTCACGTTCAGCTGCAGAACCTGATATTAATCTCATAAATGAAATGAGTTTAATTTAAATCTGAATAAAAGTGTTTCCTTTCATGTGCTGAATTTATATTTAAGTGTAGAAGTAATTAGATTGTCATACAAGTAATAAAATAATAATAATAATAATAATAAATAGTTTAACATTGAATTATTAAAAAATAATGATAATGAAACAACAAACTTATTTTAATCTATATCCTATATACCATACCAAGATTATTTATAAAGCACATTTAAAAACAGCATGGCAGCTGACCAAAGTGTTATACAGATAAAAACTAAAACACAGTCAACAGTAGCAATACATACTGTAGTAAAGCAAATAATCATAGTCATCAATATGAATGCAGAATAATAAAAAGTCAGGGATTTAGAAACACCAGGTCATAAAAGCAGGCCTTAAGTAATGACTTAAACCGGGGGAGGGATGGTGCCCGCCTCACTGAGAGAGGAAGAGCATTCCAGAGGGATGGAGCAGCATACACAAAAGTACGCTCCCCCTGCGCTGCGATTTCATGTTGGAACGTGAAGCAGCAAACGATGAGTGGATCTCAATGCCCGGTTTGGCACACGAGCCACCAGGTAGGCCGGTGCTAGACCACAGGGGCGATATGATCACGTCTAGAGGTGTTTGTCAGAAACATGGCTGCTGCGTTCTGTACCACCTGAAGCCTGTTAAGAGCAGAGGCTGGTACACCAAATAAGATGGAATTTACGTAATCCAAGCGGGAGATGATAAATACATGAATTACGGATTTCAGGTGTGCCCGTTTCAGGATCGGTTTTAAGCGAACCAGTCGGCACAGCTGGAAAAAACAAGATCTGACCATTGCATTAATATGAGGGGCCATCGAAAAGTGGGCATCCAGTTTGACCCCTAGGTTGGTCACGCACTGTTTCAGGGTGTGAGTGTGAAGTATTGTTTGGGGCCATGAGGATTGCCTCAGACGTGGAGTCATTCAGCTTCAGAAAATTGTCAGCCAGCCAGTCCCTCACTTCAGCCAAACATCGGTGCAGAAGTGAGAGAGAGCACATGGTTAATTCACAGCCAGGTAGATCTGGTAATCATCCGCATAGAGATGGTAGTCCAGGCCATATTTCCTCAGGATTGAACCCAAGGGGAGGATGTAAATGGAAAACAGGAGAAGCCCGAGCACAGATCCCTGTGGCACTCCCCAGGGGAGCGGGAGGAATGGAGAACAGTCACAAAACTAAACCTCAAAAACTCTATTTGAGAAATAATAGCGAAAACACTGAAGTGTGTTAGGGTTAACGTTAACCTAACCCTAACCTAACCCTAAGCTTAAGCCCCACCCAAGTCTCAAGTCTATATAATCAAGCCAAATGTAAAATGTGCTGTTTTTACCTAAAGGATCATTTTCTTAGGAAGTCTTTTTGACTACAGGTCATTATCCTTTCACACTTTAAAATAAAATTTTGAATAAAAATATTCAATAAAAAATGATCCATTGTTATTTTTATTATTATTGTTGTTATAATAAAGGAATCACACCTCCTAAACCACTCTCTTCCATCTGAACCGGTTCTTTATCACAGCCGTGGAGCTCCTCCCTCTTGTTTCCTTTATAACCGCCTCATGTTGTTGGTTTTACACAATTTCATTTTAGATCAATTTTCATCTTTCAGGTCCGTCCAGCATCGTGTGACCTCAGTGATCGGAGCGCGTGCGCCCGACCCTGATGAGGTTTTATCAGACTGAAAGCAGCACATCTCTGCTTGGCTGAATGGTCAAAATTAGCAACTGAACCAACACAATCAGGCTTTTCTTCTGCTGTCTGACCTTTTTCTTCCTCTAATTGGTTCATGGAGAGCCTCTTCCTGCTGCACTGAAGCTTGGCGGGATACGCAACGCCTGCTGGAAAAGTTTTCCAGGCTCCCATGTGATCAAACCGAATCCATCAAAGTCATGCATGAGTGAAAAAAGTCTCATACAGTGAAGAGAAATTCATTGAATCACATCTAATCGATTGGTGAGATTCTAAGGATGGATAAGAATCAGATTTCTGGTGATAAGAAGTGATTTTGCTTCGAAATTTAAGGTTTACTGAAGTTAAACTGATTTCTGATCAGATAACAAGTTTAAAAATTCTTACTGGACCCAAAACGTTTGTTGGTTCTGAGCTTAAAAAGGTTTTTAATTTACCTGCTGCCCAAAAATCCAACATAAAGAATCATGATTAGATAGAAATGATGGGATGTAGGCTTATAGGAAAACTATGGAACGATGATGTAAATGTATCAGTTAAAGTCTAAATGAGCTGGAATAAAGTTCTAGATTCATGAAAAAGAACTTTAACATGGGTTCATTTATATTAATATTATTTAGACTAGATTTAAAAGATGCATAAACTTATAATATAATATTGATTCACAAACGTCTTGTTTAAATATTTTAATGCTTATTATTTATTTGTTTTTTAATGTTTCTCATTTTTATTTCTGCTCCAATGTGAAAAATCTTATCAAACATCAAACGTCCCCATTTTTTTTCTCACTTGAATTTTCTGTCTTATATTTATAAATTATTTTCCCCATAAATTATTCTCGGAGAACATGAAGTTGTTTTTCTCAGAAAACTTAGAAATGTAACCTATCTGAACATGTTTTTCTCCTTTATTCATGGAAAAGTTTACTTTTGTCTAACAAGAACATCCTAGTTTAACATGGAATCATTTGACAGCATTCTTCAATATTCTGGGATTTCACTCCCATTTTTTCCCAACAACGACCCCAAATGCTTCCTGGAATAAAAGCAAACCATAAAGTTTGAGTTATTCTGAAAACTCAGATTAGGATTGAGAATGAAATCTTCTGTGACACAGGGGCGCTCCCAGTAAAATTTGATAAGGGTGGCCAGACGGGGCCAAATAAAATTTTGGGGTGGCACACCAAATGTGTCCTTGTGGTAACTCTGGGAGAGTCACCACAAGCACCTGTGCCTGTGGTGATGCATTGCACTGCTCCTTTATTCTTTTTTATTAAGACAATATGCATCCAAAACACTTAACTCAAATTTGAGAAACACAAAAAATTTATTTTAAATGTTGTTTCAAAATTTATTTAGAATTTTACTTTTTAGTTTATTTCACCTGTTGCTGTCTTCATAAAAAACTATGGAGATTTAAACTTTTATTTTGAAAATGGTGAGCAGCAGAAACATATATAAATCTTTAAAACTTCTGATTATTTATTTTCTCATTAATTGTATATTTTTTATTGGGTTTTAAATTTGTCTTAATAAATAAGATGAATTTATGGTTTGAGTGAACATTAATATGATTTTATTAACACTGGTCTTCCCTGGGGGGGCCAGCAATTTTCTAGGGGTGGCCATGGCCACCCCTGGTCACCCCTTGGGAGCGCCACTGCTGTAACAACTCCCTACCTCGGACACATTAAACCTTCTTGCTGCAGCACGTGTGGATGTGCCATCCTGGAGAAGTTGGACAACCTGTGCAACTTCTGTAGGGTTAAGGAATCGCCTCATGCTGCCAGTAGAGATAATTACTCAAGCCAAAACTAGCACGAGTGGAAAACCAGCCAAAAAAGATCAAGAGGGAGAAACTTGAAATGACCTCCACATGTTAAACCAGTCCTGTTTTGAGGGTTTTGTAATTGTTGCCACTTTAGTGCACCTGTCGTTAAGTCCATGAACACCAATACAGCTGAAAGTGATTAACAATGCCCTCAGCTGCTTAATCAACCAGAAAATTATCAGACAGGTTTCATTGATTTCATGCCAGGCCCAATAAAAAAAGTGTTCCTTTAATTTTTGTGAGCAGTGTATATATATGGTAAAACTTTCTCGATTGCTTACTGGTTGCTTTCTTTTATCAGAGCTGCTGTTTCTACAATAACCAACAAATAAACTGGGGCATCATGCAGAACTCCAGCTTCTCATGAGATGAGAATAAATGTTCTTGAACCTTCAGGCATCAGAAAAGGAAACTCATTCTCTTTTCAGGCCGTGTGAGTCGTTGCAGAAACTATCAAATGACGAGAATGTCCCAGCTGTCATGGCGGACGGACCGACTGCAGGAAACGAGAGAGAGTTGGAGTTCTGTTTCAACTTTTATGTTGCAGAATTAATCAGGTTTTTTCATCCGTTTGCGTTATTAGGAGTTAAACTTTAACCTAAAAGAGCAGCAGTTTGAGACAAAGTTTCAGGGAGAGCTCAGTCAGGGCGGCTCTTTCCATCACCATGGCAACAAGCTCTCAGCTGATGGATATTTGATTATCATCAGCTCTCTGCTGATAAAACTTTGATAGTTTCAGTTTAAACTGTTCAGTCGCTCATAAAAGACTCACAGCCGAGCTCGATGGCTGCAGAAATTGTGACATTGAGATGGATTTTGTTGTTTTGTTGTGATTTTACAGAACTGAAAATAACAGGAGAGCGGACCGAGTGTTTTCAGTGTTCTCTAGTTCAAACGGTCACTGCTGTCGTTTAAATTATGACAGAAGTTTTTCACCAGGCGCGAGCGTTGGTGTTGCTGTTCGTGAGCCGACTACATCTGAAAGGTCCTGGCAGTCTGAAAAAAACTCCAGCGTTCGGGAGTGTCGGAGTGGACCTGCACACTGAGGCCTCCGTCATGAGCAGAGAGAGACTCGTCTAAAAGGATTCCTCAGATTGAATCACGTCGTGTAACTAACGGCTTTCGTTTGGCACGCTGCTGCTGCTCATGCACCTCGTGATGAGCGGACCCTTTCCGAGGCTCGTCTCTGGAATGGACCGAGAGTCGCTCTCAATATATTTATTTAGCAGTAATACTTTCTTATTTATCCATCTAAGAAAACACAAAAGTATTTTTCTCGGAATCTCTTCTCGGCCTTAAATAAACACATTCTCAAGTTTTGGTTCTACGTCTGGCGTTAGGGATAATTATCACAAAATAATCAGCACTGACTGATGCTTGGGCTCCGCCCTCAGCAGGAGAACCACAGGGGGGCTCCAGAGGGGCACTGGCCCACCTTGGAGCCCCCTAGAACTGCCCCTGGTTCTAAAACAAGACCTGGTTGGTCTCAGATGGTTGATGATCCGTCCTAATGGATGCTGTGACGTCCGTGTCTGCTAAAGCTGCCGAGTCATCAGCGAGCCGCCCGGTTCTGATGGACCCAGCTCTTGATGGAGAGCATAATATAACTGAAAGGACAACTTCTTGCAATTTTAATTATGTCCAGCTCACTTCTGAGGCTTTTAGTGACTCTGCAGCATCCATCAGTGCACACCTGCCTGGGTCTGGGACGTGTCACCATCCACTCCAACCTCCCATTTCTCCCCTCGTACGACCCCATCAGTATGTACAAGGAGAGAGAGGGACGTGTCAGAGCTGAAGAAAAAAATGTAATTAAGAGTTTAAGATTGGAGCGTGGTGTTAATCAGCTGTCCTGCTGCCTTCAAATGGTGTCACCTTCTGAGACGACTGGCTGTGACACACGAATGGGCCCCGGGTCGGAGCTCGCTGCCCGCCGCCGCCACCAGACTGGAACACATTACCAGACAGAAATTGTTGAAGAAGAAAAGTAGAATAATGTGAAAATGAAAATGACAGGCTCCCACTAATAGCTGCAGCTCATTTAAAGAATAAAACGCAATATGTCCCTTTAATCAGGTCTGATGTGTCCGTGGTTATGCGGTGAGCTTATTCAGACCAACGACGGAGGAAGATGACTGATTAGTTCAACAGTTGCTCGCGTTGAAAGAGACGTGCAGCTGTCAGGCTGATTAACGCTCTCTGATAATTAAATCCTGCAGACCTGATGGTGATTAACGAACAAAACCAGTCCGAGCTTAAACTCATTTTTCAAAAAGGAGAAATGCACCAAAAAGCCAGGAGACATTTCTCAGCCCAACTCTGACTGCCTCCACTTGTGAATTTATTTTTCACACTAATTTACAAAAAAAAGTCCCCATTTTCCTTTCCGGCTGGAAAAAGTCCTGCTCAGAATATATTTCACAGTTGGGCGTCTGTCACATGTGAGTTACAGACCATCAGCCAGCCCGCTTCCCTCTGGCAGGAAGCACAAACTGCTTCAGTCAGGTGAAAAACTCGCTCATTTCTTTTGATTTTTCATTCAGTCGCTGCTTTTTCTTTTTTCAAGCAAACCTTAAATCGACGCGTTCGTCTCTATTTAAAAACGGCCGACCGATACTTCAGCCTTGACTTTTGAAATCGTTATTTTTGTGGTGTCAGGAGGTGTAATCAGGCTCAGGAGGATCAGGTTTATTTGGGATGATGAAATGATCTGACTGATCAGAGGACAACCGGGTGGTCTGAAGCATTTCAGAAGCTTACCAACATGCAAACTCTGTGAAGAATCCAGTAATTCTCTTGTTGTAACGTCCATATATAACATATAAACACGCCTCACTGAACATTTCAGAGTTTAATGAACGTTTTCGAGTCTTAGTTTGATCCTGCTATCAGATAAAAACACAAAACCCCAAAGAAAAGCTTATTTTAGGCTCCTCAAGTCAAACTTAATAAGATTTATTTTTAGCGAGAAAAACCTACTGAAAAGAAAATGAGACAAAAAAAAACAAGAAAGGCTCAATTTGCACAATAAACCACACTTCTCTGTTCCTGAGAGTTTCCTTTGAAACACGATTCACTAAGAAAAGAAAATCCATCCAAGCTTTTATTCAAAGGTCCCATCCACTCACATTTAGCTCTGCTGTCGTCTCTCATATGAATGAATGCTTGTGAGTCGTTCTCTGAGGAGAAAGTGCTCTGGCGCTCCTGTTTCGGGGGTAGATGCTAGTTCTCGTTTAAATTGCTGATATTTGAACATCTCCTCTGATAACAGCAACGAGACTCTTCCGCTGCCTTCATTCGTTCTTGGGTGAAAAATGCAATGTTGATGTTTTATTTTACCTCCACATGCTAATAGCTTCAATTAAGCCAAAAGTGGGCGTGGCCATGAATACTCATGTTTTCTGTGACGTAGAGGAGACTGGCGTTTTCTGACCCGATGGTTTCCCATTCATTTCCTTTGGGCGGCTGATGTAGGAGATGAGGGTTGGAGAACATTTTCACGTTCAGCATGCATGTGAAACTCCGAAAGAACAACTATTACAACTAGGGATGCTCCGATCCGATCATGTGATCGGAAATCGGGCCCAATCACGTGATTTTAAAAAGATCGGAATCGGGTGTAAAAGATCAAATTTTACCTTTTAAAACAACAAGCATGACTTTTTAAATTCATCCTGAGACAGATTTTCAAGTGGAACAACAGTTGCTTAGTTTTAATTTCAACAAGTTCCTCTACATCAGTATTCTTTGTTTCTTACAAAAATAACACAGTAACACAATTTACAGCAGGCAGGGATTCAGACACCAAGGTGCAGCTGTTAGCTAGCAGGCTAACGCAGAGCTCACGTGTCTCCTCATAAAAGCTAAAATGTCTGCAGCTAGGTGGTACTTTAAACCAGACAGTGAAGGCAGAGCTGCAGCCACTTGTAATGTGTGCATTCTGGGCATTCAACATGGTGTAAAAGACAGAGCTTCAAAACAGACTACTTTCACTTTCGGCTTTTCCCTTCGGCCGTCAACAAAGCGAATCACCTGCCTCCATTAATTCCCACTTTGCAACCAACAGTCCCAGTTCACAGCCAACTCAGACAAAAACGCTGAGCCTGCCGACAGAAAAAGATACACTAATAAACAAAGAGAAATTGCTAACAGACTGCAAAAAGTCGGGGTTTCTAAGTCTGCCACAGCACCAGAGCTGTGCGTTAGCTACAGGTGTTGTGCTGGGACAAGTTAGCTTGGCGGCCGAGGCACCGCGTGCCTGCCCTGTCACGGGAACGTGCATCGCTCGATACAGCTACAGGTTGAGGGACTAAACAACAGTGTTGGGAGTAACGAGTTACAAAAGTAATTAATTACTGTAATGCATTGCTTTTTGCTGTAACGCGGTAATGTAAGGCATTACAGAAAAAAAATCAGTAATATTTTACTCGGTACAATGTCAGTAACGCGCACATTACAACGCATTTTTAACCAGGAATCAATTAGTGGAGTTTCTTCAGGGTTCTAATGACGGGGGAACCTGAATAAAGGTCCAGTTTTGATATAACATTATTTATATGGACTCTCAGCGCACCAGGGCGTCTTTTGAGCGGAGAGGACAGAGACGCTGATGGTTCATGCGCTCCTGACTCGCGCCGCAACCTCAAAGTCACGCCACCAAAAGAAAACAATTAACACGCGATCGTTCATGTCCGCTTATATTCTCGTATCCTTTTATTTGTGTCTGACGCGAGCTCCCCCAGCAGAGCTCATCTGTGCCCCGGTGACATCACCTCACTGCAGCGGGCGCACAGCGCACCTTTCTCTATTTCTGCGGTGGATCCCTGAACTGATTAGTTCAAAATGTGAAAAAGTAGGAAATCCAGGAAGCCGTTTTTCTGGAAGATTGAAAGGAGATGCAGGAACTTGGAAGATAAGAGACAGACAGGAAAACAGTCAAATAAAAAACGAGAAAACTAAATAAAGTTCTTGAAAAAGAAAACGTAGGTAGATTTTTACCCACTACACAACAATGACAATATAAAGCAATAATTTATAAACATGTAATATTTATTTATTTGATAAAATTCAGATCACCTTCAAAACTCAGGTCCACACCCTGGGCCGTATCCAGGCATTTGGGGACCAAGGCAAAATACAGGGTGGACCCCCCCACCACCACCACCACCACACACACTCAATTAATTTAAGCTAGCAGCATACAATATGTTGTTGCATTTATTTAATAAAAAATAACTTTCTGGGGGTCCTGGCCAGCATTGGGCACGTTCATGCCCAGGGGCAATCATCCTCCAGCCCTGATGGAGGTGATCAGAAGGACCTGCAGAGCAAAATCTTTCTGCTTCTGCTACAGTGTGTCTAGATTTCTAGGCTACACAAGATCAGCAGAAGAGAAATGTTCACGCAAAATGTTTCAATTCCTGTAGTCAGACAGAGCAGAGATGAGTGAACCTGCAGCTGATCTAACGTTAGAACATTCTCCGGATGGGCATACACCCATTACTTTAAGTTTGTGAAGAATGAGGATATGAAGAACGTTGTAGTCAAATGCTCTTTATGTGCTACATCTAAAGAACTGTTAATTATGTTTGACTGTTTTAACCACAACCCCTAGCCCAGTTAGATACCACATCACCTTCTACTGGATGTCTGATGAGCTAATTGAGCGTCATGAGCTACATTTAGATAGCCAAATCCATATTATTTTGGTGAAAGTAACTTAAAGTAATGCAAAAGTAGTGTAATGCCTTACATTTTAAAATGAGTAATATTGTAATGTAATGAATTACTTTAAAATGAGAGTAACAAGTAATAAATAATGCATTACAGTTTTGAAGTAACTTGCCCAACACTGNAGAGTCACCCATTTCCACAGCAGCAAGCTAAAAGTGCTCCTCCATCAAAATACATACCGAACACTCACAGATGCAGTTGTCTGTGTCTGCTGCAGCCACACGGCAGGAATCCATTTTCTCCTCATTTAGCTTTGCAATCTTTCCTGGCCTCAGCCATATGTTTACCGTCTCCGCTGAAGGGTCTCGTTGGCATGGGGCACATCTTCCACAAGTATCATCCAGGGTCTGTTCGAGGGGCACGCCGGTTCAGAGGGCTGGGGCAGAAATCAAGGCTCGGCGAGAGGTGGAAATGTTCTGGAAGTCTGTGAGCCGGAAAACTTCACGAGGGCACGAGGTTGAGAATGACGAGAAACAGAAAACACCGGCTTTTATTTCTGAGTTTCACTTTGCTCTTGTGTAGCGTGATTGCTGTGAGGCCACACACACACACACACACACACACACACACACACGCACACACACACACACACTGACTCAAATCCAGTCTGGCTGATCCGAAGTAGAANAAGCCGTTTTTCTGGAAGATTGAAAGGAGATGCAGGAACTTGGAAGATAAGAGACAGACAGGAAAACAGTCAAATAAAAAACGAGAAAACTAAATAAAGTTCTTGAAAAAGAAAACGTAGGTAGATTTTTACCCACTACACAACAATGACAATATAAAGCAATAATTTATAAACATGTAATATTTATTTATTTGATAAAATTCAGATCACCTTCAAAACTCAGGTCCACACCCTGGGCCGTATCCAGGCATTTGGGGACCAAGGCAAAATACAGGGTGGACCCCCCCACCACCACCACCACCACACACACTCAATTAATTTAAGCTAGCAGCATACAATATGTTGTTGCATTTATTTAATAAAAAATAACTTTCTGGGGGTCCTGGCCAGCATTGGGCACGTTCATGCCCAGGGGCAATCATCCTCCAGCCCTGATGGAGGTGATCAGAAGGACCTGCAGAGCAAAATCTTTCTGCTTCTGCTACAGTGTGTCTAGATTTCTAGGCTACACAAGATCAGCAGAAGAGAAATGTTCACGCAAAATGTTTCAATTCCTGTAGTCAGACAGAGCAGAGATGAGTGAACCTGCAGCTGATCTAACGTTAGAACATTCTCCGGATGGGCATACACCCATTACTTTAAGTTTGTGAAGAATGAGGATATGAAGAACGTTGTAGTCAAATGCTCTTTATGTGCTACATCTAAAGAACTGTTAATTATGTTTGACTGTTTTAACCACAACCCCTAGCCCAGTTAAATAACATATCACCTTCAACTGGATGTCTAATGAGCTAATTGAGCGTCATGAGCTACATTTAGATAGCCAAATCCATATTATTTTGGTGAAAGTAACTTAAAGTAATGCAAAAGTAGTGTAATGCCTTACATTTTAAAATGAGTAATATTGTAATGTAATGAATTACTTTAAAATGAGAGTAACAAGTAATAAATAATGCATTACAGTTTTGAAGTAACTTGCCCAACACTGCTAAACAACTTCAAATATGAGCAACTCTGCTCCTTTTAAATATGTTCGTAACACGTTTTTTAATCAATGCACTTTCTAAACAAGTGAAAGTGAAACTTAAAGGACAACTTGGATGTGTTTTATTTTTTTCTTCTTACTTTAATGCTTTCATAAAAATATTTTTTATATTATTTTAATTCTTTCCTGAAAAGTATCGGATCGGGGCTCGGTATCGGCAGATACTCAAAATCAAATGACTCGGAATCGGATCGGGAGCAAAAAAACGTGATCGGAGCATCCCTAATTACAACTGGTTTCTATGGGAATGAGACATTTAAGAAAAATGGACAGCAGTAACTCAGGAGGTAGAGTGGGTTGTCCAGTAATCGGAAGGTTGCAGGTTTAATCCCGCCTCCTGCCAGAGAATGCTGCTGTTGTGTCTTTGGGCAAGATACTTAACCCACCTTACCTGCTGGTGGTGGTTGGTGAGACCAGTGGCGCCAGTGTCAGTGTGACCCAGGGCAGCTGTAGCCACAATGTAGCTCATCATCACCAGAGAGCGAATGTGTGTGTGTGAATGATTAATGTGTTGTAAAGCACCTTGGGGAGTTGAACCCTAAGAAGGCGCTATACTGAATACAGGTCATTTACAGGCCAGAAGCTTCAGATGACCTTTGAACTTTTGCTGCAGACAGCAGATCCACCAGTTCAGCTTGTAGCCTAAAGAAAAACATTTATGTTTGCTTTAAAACTTCAATAACTAAAAGCAAACCAGTGCTGGACCTAAACGATCGTGTGTGTGTGGTGATGATGTCCCGCTTTTCTAATGCTGATATAATTCAGGTCACTTCTGATCTTCATCTCTATTTGCTCTCTTCTCCACATTTAAAAACTCATTTGATCCTCAAAGAAAGACCTCGGTGATCATGGTTAGATTCCTCCTCTCACCTCATTTCCTGGTTTTATGATTATGGCTGACGTTACGAATCAGCTCCAGTCGTTTATCATTTTGTTGGTTTGATGTTTTGTGCAGAACGTTCAGGGTGATGTTGCTGTCAGACGACATGACCCAGTCACATAGAAAAGCTCACTAAAACATTCAGATTCTGTGATTCTGACTGAAAATCTGCATTTTAAAAAGTATTTAATCTGAAACAGACTGGCTGTCCTCTATCAGACAAGAATTTCATATATTTGTGTTTATCTGTTCTTGTCTGAAATCATAACTGTATTATATTCTAGGAAACGCGGTTTCCATGTAAACTACGGTCCGCCGCGTCACCATCCGCTCCTCCTGAAGAGTTGCCTCCAACAGAAAACAGCTCTGTTGTCTAATTAGTGAACATGCGGAGCTTCGTTTTCTGTAAAAATAGTTCCCTTAGAAACCGAGAGCGTTTGAACGTATTCCAGATCGCCACTGCAGGCTCCCACTAAACGAACTCTCTAAAGTATTTAATGATAAGATGTGAAAAGTGAGACGATCTGACGCTGCGAAACAAAGGAAACGAGCTGCTTTGCTGCTCTTTTCTAAGTCAGATGTTTTCTTTTTCTTTGCTTCGGTGAGATTGCAGGATGTCTTTTTAGTTTGACTTTGATGTCTGGTGAGGCTGGAATCTCCACTTTCATTTTTCTGTCCGTCACCCCCTAACACCCCCCCCCCCGTGTGATGATGGAGGCGAGTCTGGGAGTCGACACGGGCTTTGTTTTTCTGCACCCCGGCTTACTCTGTGATAAGCTCTAACCCCTCGGTGCAGACTTTACGGCCGGCCAGATAGCGTTTGCCTCGCTTGACTTCCTCGGAGCCGGCCCGGGAGACAGATGCATCATGGGAAAGACACAAGAACTGTTAATAGTCAGTGTCCTGCGTGAAATCCCTGAAAGAGCCCGGTGCAGGCGGAGACTATAAATAAAAGCCTTGAAGTTGTTTCCTGTGTTTATTCGACACAACGTGGAATAACGGAGCGGATTCCCTTTTGAATCCAAAGATATTTTTATATCCTAATTAGGTTTTAGAATGAGGCTGTTTTCTACCACAGAAAATCTTCAAGCATTAAAACATTCTTGGCAAGTTTCCTTTTTTTATTGTAAGAAATTAAAGCCAAAAGTACAGATTCTTCTCCAGAGGCTGAAATAACAGATAATAAACAGGTTAAAGCGTAGGGGTCAGATGATCCCGCTCAGCCTTCTGCCTGATGGAAGCAAGGGGAATGATGGATGATGTTCAACGATAAGATCTGGTTCTGGATGTGTCTAAGAAGCCACGGCATCGTTCTGTTTTACTCTAATATCGGGTGAAGCGGGCTAGAGGCTAACATTGAGCTAACAATGCTAATGGTGAATTAGAAGCAAATAATCGGCCCTGAAAATATCTCAAGCTACTTTTTCAATTATCAACAACTTGATATTACAGTGAAATGTGTGTGTGAAGTGAAAAATGAGTCAGTTGTAGCGTTTACTTCCTTTAAAGCCATACTATGCAACTATTTCATTTTAAAATCATTTTCTTGAGCCAGTATGTGCTAAAATGACCCTTTACAGGGTTAATAAATGTTACTCAGACCCCCACCGCTAGGGCTGGGACAATAATCAATAAGTCAATTAATCATACAATAGATGAAAATGAACTCAATAATTTTTCCAGCCTCTATATATCGCCATGTGCCCGCATGTATATGATTTCCTTGTCTCTCGCCTCCAAAGACGCTTGATGACAGTGTGCAGTTTTGGTTGTTGACACTGGATAGGCCATTGTATTTGTTGTTTTGGAGAGACAGGGTCTATTTTATTGTTTTTGGTGCAATATTTTCTAACAGAGAGTGAAAGTCCTTTATTATTTTATTTTTATTGTTTTTTATTTGTTTTATTTATTTATTTATTTAGAAGTTCTGGTTCTGTTTAAGGTTTAATTGTTGCATTTTAAAGGATGTACTTGCATTATTATGACATATTAACATTTCATAAGTGGTTATTTTGGTCTCGATAATGTTGGCAATAAAATCGTTTGTCGTCAATAATTTGTTGGACAATATATCGTCCAGCAAAGTTTATCGTCCCAGGCCTAATGTAGTGATGAACCGCTCCTGTAGACACTAATGAAGGCTGAGGAGACGTTTCAGCAGTTAGATGAAGGTGTTAAAAAGACCAACGCACAGCGAGGAGATAAGTTTTACTTTCGCTTTCACTAACGAACACTAGGGGGTGCTAAAAACAAGCCCAAACTGCCAAGTGTTCCTTTAATGAGTCGATCAGAACTATAACAACAAGCTAACAGCAAGTTGACAAACTTCTTCTAATGCCGGAGAAATATTACCGTGTAGTAAGGGCTTCCTACCGTAAAACCCCAGATATAACAATGTATTTATCTACTTATCAACTTACTGTGTACAACTCGTTGCCATTAGGGCTGGGTGATATGGCCTCAAATCAATATCACGGTATATTGAGTTCACCTGGATACCGACAAATGGACGATAACTTCATGTATGAGCAAAAACAAAAGTTGTCCACTAGAGGGGGCTATTACGTGTATTACGTTGAGTCACAATGTCATGTGACTTAAGGTGGTGCAGCTTCTTAAAGGGGCATGAACGTCACCAACCTACACACATCTTTTCTTTTTTTTATTACCAAATTTATTGACATTGGAAAAATTATATCAGAAATTTCAATAACAATACATTTTCGATTCATCTCCCAGCCCTACTTGTCATCTAGAATCTTCTGGTGCTGATCCGTAACTGACAACAGCCATGAAAGTCACGGAACGGGAGTGAGAAAGGGATTTTTTGTTTAGAAAAGTGGACTGCAGTAACCACATTTGACCACAGGGTGTCAGTCTTACAAATTGCACCTTTAAATGAACGAGTGATTAACAAACTTCTGCAGAGCTCAACTCGACAGGGAGGTGATTAAATCCTGTCATTCCGGTGTGCTGAAGCAGGAAACCTGGAAAACCAGCAGGACCCATGACCTCTGAGGTTGAACATATGTCCCATTCGTTGAAGTGGGCGGAGCAACAAAAGAGCATCACATCACAGTTTGCATGCATGTTAAGAAACATCTGATGACAAATAAGCAGTTTTTCTTTGACACTGCAGTCAGTATCTGTTCGGTTTCTCACTCCTTAAATCATAAATCCGCTCAGACGACAACAGCAGCGGGCTTCGGGGAGACTTTCAGAAACTTTGGACCCAGAATTCTGCTCAGACAGCCGTTGTTATGGTAACTTTCCCGTCTCTGAAGTCTTTGAAGCTCAAGGGAGGATACGGCCTGCCCATGTGAAATAGCAGCATTTAAAACTTTTCCAAGCGAGAGGGTGGGATATACGGCGGGTTTATCTGTGCTGCAAAGGTTATTCCTCCCAGATGTGAGAAAGCAGATAAGTTTTACAATCTCAGTCCTGCCATCCACTCTGCTTTATTGGTTTATCAATTGGCCTCATCCTCACCTTGTAGTGGAGCATTGATCGTCCAGCTCTTCCGTGAACAGCGTGTTACCTGCTCTAGCACAAACCCGTGGTCTAAAACAGCCCGATAAAAAGTGCTAGCTCCAGATCGATTGGTTTTGTGGAAGCTTAAGGTGAATGCTGAGCGTTTATGAAAGCTGCAAACAAACTAACGATCAGATGATGACTCAATAAAGGTTTGTGTAAGCAACGAGAGAAATCTGCCGCCTTTTGATGAAAATACAAAAGGTTTATCCACCGCAAAAAGGTGTCAGGAAACTTCATTTATCACTTTATTCTTAGAGAGATTAAACAAAAGAATCAGACCTAAACAACACAAAGATAACGCCCGTCTTGTTTCAGACGGTGACAAGAACAGAACAGCCGATGAGGTGAAGATGATGGGACGCATCGGAGAAGGGAGAGATAACCACGAGGGGAGGGGTGGAGCAGAGGATCGGGGCATATTACAAGGAGAATATGAGAAACTACAGAGAGAATATAGATAAGAGGTATGAGCAAAACGAAGGGAGAGCGGTGCGAGGGGCGAAGGGAAAAGACGAGCCCAGATAAACAGAGATAAAGAGGTTTTAGCTTAGAGGAAAACACAAAGATGTGGCAGGTGAGAGAAAAGAGCAGAGGAACAAAGCAGCGGCATTCACATGAAGGAGGGAATAAAGGAGAAGTTATTCCGATAGTGAGGATGGAGAGCGAGTGATGTCCGAGGGGGGCAGAGAGCTGCAGCCCCCTCCCTGATGTGGCCCCGATAGGCCGATAACAGCATGGAGGATGGCATTTACCATTTCCTGTTTCATCTGCTCGTGTCCTTCATTTCTAAACTTTTACATGTAATTTATGCATCACACAGCATTCGGAGTTCCTGCTGAAACTTTGTGTTTTCATCTCTTTCTGCTGTAATTGTAAGATCCCAGTTAAGAAAGCACTCATATCCCAAGGCAACCTGAGCCTCTTTGTAGTGTGTGTTTATATGTGCATAATGATGTATGGGGGTGCTGTTCGTGCACCTTTGATGCAAATGCCTGACACGTTACCCTTCTCTGCACAGCTTGAAGCAGAGACAAACAGCAGAGCTATGTAGCAGCGCTTGTCCCAGTGTCTTCTCCTTCTCACTCACATTATTTAAGGTTGACATTCAGGCTCAACATTGGCGCGTTGGAGAGAAATCAAGTAGAGACGGTTCAAGGCCTTCTGCAGCTGTGAAAAACACCTGACTCACCCTGCATGCTAACCAGATGTGTTCTTAGAGACGTGGAACCCTGAAAAAACATTTTTTAATTATTATTTCTGAGTTTTTCATGCAGGCTGAACATGAAAATAGTCTCCTCCACCTATCTCCTGCATTAGCTTCTGATAGAAAATAGACTCTAGGTGAAACTCTAGGATTAGAAAATCCTGACAGATCTACGTCACACTGTCACTTAACATTCATGGACTCACCCATCTTGACTCACGACGGGGAAGGCTGTTGTTGGTTTAGCGTCCAGGAAACAGCAGAGAACGTCTGGGCTAGTAGAAGCTAACCGTTAGCATTAGCAACTCCACCACACAGCAGAACTCCTCCAGGCTTGTGTTATTTGTGGAGATAAAACATCAACGTTGCAGAGCAAACAGTCAGTTGTAGAGTCGTGTTGCTGTTAGCCAATCAGAGGAGAGATGTCCGGATATCAGGAAGTAAGACTCCAGATCCTGTCCTCTAAAGCTACATACTTTCTAAAGCTGAATTCTCTGTGCTGAAACAGGCGCACCAGAGCTTTTTTTCCCCCCTGAGTACAACTTACAAGGCATCTATTCCTACTAGAGACGAATATAAACGAGGGAACTACATCTTCAAACAAATCAGATAAGAAGACGTTTAAACTAAACAAATGGCATAAAGCAGACGCCATGCAGAGCTCATGGGAAATAATATTCTTCATGAATAAACTTTACACAAATGTTTTAATGGGTTTTTTCAGTTCTGTTCATTAGAAGGTGACTCTGAGATCAGCTAGAAAAGCGACACAGTTGCATGATTTTAATTAATCGTTTTGTTTGTTGATTCATAACTGAAGGATCCTCCCTCGCTGTATCCTTCATGTACACACAGCTCCTGGTAACACACACACACACACACACACCCTAACCAGCTGAAACCACAAGTCCATCATGTGGAGCTTTTGATCAAAAGGCTAAACTAGATACTGAGGGCTGATTCACGAAGCGAGCTAACCCCAAAAACCAGGCTCACTTTGAAAATCCTGGCTTAATTTTCCCAAATTCAGTTCCACGAACATGGCTAACCTGAAGCCCCTCCCATTCACCATGGTAACACATGCTGGAGGACAAACCTGCTCCGTGGCAGGTTGCTGAAGCGGTGTGTGTGTGTGTGGGGGGGGGGGGGTTGGATGGTTGTTTACTATTTTATGTTAATTGGATGTTTGCATGGATAAGTTCCGTGCGATAAGTATTCGTAAAAAACACGTTCTTTGTGCCTTCGGCTCCACCCCTATTTGTTTGACAGTATCTGTTATGTCCAACATTATCATGTGTTCTGGAGGTGTTGTCTTGGGGCGGAGCCTAATGAAAGGGGGTTGGTCCTTTGAATTGTGTTGTCGGAAAACAAACTTTTCCATGACTCTACCCTACCTATAAGGTTTCTTTATGACAGAGCCGTGATCGTTGAGGTTTGTGTGTGCTGGAGTCAGGAGTAACCCAGGAGTTTGTCATTCAAGGACAGGAAATAAACTTCATTTTGTCTTTTTTCACAGAAAAAAACATTAGGCTGGTGAATCAATAGTTTTCTAAATTCAGAGAATCAGAGTTTGTTTCTCACTGCTTCGCTCTGTTTTATTTAGGTAGTCTTTTGAAAATATCTTATTGTCCATTTATCCATTAACCAGCATGTCAGCGAATGTCCCGACTTTCTCTCACACTCGTGCCAAATTGTGGAAAGCCCTGAGTGGTTTTCAGATTTGTCGTGCTGTCATATTGTGTCACACAAACAGCTCTCGCTGTTTGATAAAATAATTGCTCTGTTGTCGACGTGCCACCGAGAGGGAGGAGGCTTAATCACTCCTAGATAATCATCAGTTCCAGCTGCCATTTTCACGTCGACTGTCTTGATGTTTGCCGACTGCTAAAAGCTTGTTTTCCAGCGTTTGTATCGATACTCGGGGAGTTTGACGAGAGCGCTGAAAGGCTGGGAGAGGTTTTTGTTTAGATGTGATCAAAGTCTTAGAAATCCGATACAAAAGAGTCAGAGACGAGTCTGAAGTTTGGGTGATCCGTGATCTGGTAGTGGTAACCTTTATCTGTTAGTATGGCTTTATTAGAGTTTAGAAAAGTGACTGAAACATGTTTAAATGGCTCTCTGAGGTAACTTATCTTTATAGTTGTATTTTTTTTTATCTTAAATATAGTTTGATTTGGAGCAAACCCTACTGAACCATCACAGAATGTATAACATATAGGGGTGCACCGATTTTGGCCGATCACGATCTTGAACAAAACCTGACTTGCTGATACCGATTTTATCTGAACTAAAAGCAGATTACGTCATTGTTTCAATTTCTTTTTATTGAGAAAACCAATATGAATACCCAATGTTCTCAAATATAAATGAACATATTTAGCATTGCTGTTTGAACTACAAAAATCATATTTGTTCCTTTAGACTCTCATTTTTCTCATTTTGAAAACAAACCTTTTGTAGCGGTTTTGACACACACAGCTGTCTAAGATGTTTGTTTCTTGTTTTACAACAATGAAGCTAGAAAAAGGTGCTTTGAAAAGTTTAAAGAGACAGTGTGTAGTTTTTACCGTTAATATCTGGAAATATCCATCGAAAAGTTGTTGAAAATAAATTAAATGATGTCGGCTTTGTAACATGTAACCATAAAAATGGGAGCGCAACCTCCAGCAAAATGACAAGCACACCAGACTCCCTTTCATCACTGGCAATGAGCGAAGAGGTAAATGTTTAAAACAACGTTTATGAATGGTGAAAGTTTTGTAGCCATTGTTACAAATTTGTAAATGCCTTTTGTCCTCGCGAGCTCCCGTAGAAGGAAACATTGCGTCTAATATGGTGTCTTCCAGAGACTTAGACCCACTCCTATGTATTTTAGACCCGTTTTTTATGGTTTTATGTTACAAAGCCACCAATATTTTACAACAGCAGGGCATCATTTAATTCATTTTCAACAACATTTTGATGAATATTTCCAGAGATTAACGGTAAAAACTACTTTAAGTTTTTTTGTTTCTTTTATAAATTCTCATTTTGCACAAAGACGCCTTTTCCTTCGTCTGTCGGTCGTCAGTAGCGCCACATTAGCTAAATATATTCAGAATTAATGTGTAAATTTTCATCTCGCTGCACGCAGACAGACACGTTAATGTTATAGAACTAATTAGCACAATCATGATATCAGAGAGCCTTAAATGTAGCTGGTCCACACATGTAAATCAGACATGAGCGTGCTTAGAGGTTCAGGCGTCAGAGCCAAAGACGTCCTTTCTGCTCTGGAACGCCAACAGTTTTCACTTTTATATAACGTTGGTGGTTTGCTCACATTTCCACCGTTACAGTAAACCCAGTAAAATAACAGCAAACCTGCATTAAGTTTTATTACTCAGAAGAATAGCTTTGCTTTAAATTTTTTATTGAACGTCACGTTCTCAGATCCAGACTGCTGCAGTGAGACAGTAACAACCACATGCTGGGTGTGCTTTAAACTGTTAATCATGCCTGAGCTGCACTTCTTAATTGTTTGTCACCGTTTTACGTTATTTGCTCGTTGCAGCAGTAAAACTGTGCAGCAGACGTGTGTTTGCTGAGCTGTGAAGCTTCACTGATGAACCTAGAAGTCTCCGAGACTCCAGAGCTGCTCGGTGACTATGGACCGGTCCTTCTGTCTGCTCTAAAAGTTGAATGCTATGAAATTAAGTGGGAGACTTGGTTTTACCTGACACAAACATGAGTCCAGTTCCATTCATTTTTAAAATAATATTTATTTCATTCAATTATAAAAAAAAAAGAAAACACAAAGGAGCAGAAATGAGAGAAACCTCTTATTAATCTCTGCCCCTTTTTTATCTTTAAAAAAAGTGGAAACAAAATAAAAATCACATCTTTTAAAGTTTTAAAAGGCTTTGCATGAAGTTTGAACCTTTTTCTAGCCCCAAACCCTAATTAGATGCAGAACGTTCAAGAGTAAAACCTGCTAAATCCAAATGAACAACTCCTCTCGTGGAAATACAATGAAGTTTGGCATCAGTTCATACAGTTGGCTTTATAAACATGCTCTTTCCTCTCAAACTAAATTTATTTTCCCTTCATTTGAAAAGCTTTTGAATGCTACTTTGTAATTGTTGACTTTTGATTTTGAACGTAAACTGAAGTATTTTGAAATCAACCACACTGTAAACCCAGATTTTGATTAAACTCAAATGATCTTGTTCACATTACTTAAATGTTTTTAAATTATTAACATTACTTGTTGATCCTGAGTTAGCTGGCCTGTTTCATGTTCTTTCTTATTGTAATTGTGTTTTGAAGTCCAATCAGTACTCTCTACTTAAACAAACTGAGTTCAGATTACTAAAACACATGTAATTTTAATACCACTTATAAATTTGAGCAAACTGTACTTTTTAATGGCCTAGCTTATATGTTTGAGTTCCAACTACTTCAAATAATCAAGTTTGCTTGGTTGCAACCTCCAAAAACCTGGTTCATACCAGTTCTGACCAGATGCTGAGGAGCTCTGACTCTTTAGAGACAGAACAGAGACACACAGAACAAAGAGGAAGAACTCAGCTGCACTGAAGTTCTAACAAGCAAGTTTTCTACCGCATGTTTGAAGCCTTAGGCCAATGACCAGAGTTTAGTCATCTTAAAACTGCAATTTATAGATAAAAACATGACCCCACCCACTGTGAAAGCAGCAGTGGGTGAGTTGCATTGTGGGTAGTCATTTTCTTAGCTATTTTGTTTTATTTTGGGGTGTTTATGCATGTTTATTGTGTGTGGGAGGTTGTGTTGTGTTGTCTTGTGTGTTTTTCTTGGTTATTGCTTTGTTCAGTGTTGCAAAGGTGGGGTTATTTGTTCTGTCATGTTGGCACCATAAGTGAGGAGGAAGGTCTCAGGAATGGGACCACTGTGCTGTTTCTCTGTATATAGTAAGGTGGTGGTTCTCACTAAAGGCTCTGGTCTCAGTAACCATGAGTTCAACTCTCACTGACTACCTGCAGTCATGTGGTGCATGAGGCATGAGTTAGCTGGCATCTGTCAGTAAAAATGTAAAAATTGGTTTAATTGGAAATAAAGTAATGCTTAAAAACAAGCTGAGTTATATAAATGGGTGTTTAATAGTTGTTTCAACTAAGTATCTTTAGTTACTGTAACTCTGTAACTATAGTACATTCAACTCAAAATTTCCATTTCACTCTATTAAGGGTTCAAGTGTATTGTATGTAGTCCGCTGCACTCACTCAACTAATGCTTCATTACTTAAAAAATTTAAGGCAACGTGTTACCTGAGTTTTTTTAAGTAAACTCTACTTATCTGGGTTTAGAGTGCATGTCTCGTAATTTGATGAATAGGGCGTTTGTTGGTTCTGATGATCTAGTAATCATTCTTATGTCCTTTTTGGAAGTAGATAGATAAAATTGTGTGTTCCCCCAGACTTCAACATAATAAGAGAAATAAGGAGCAATGATGACTGATTTAGAAAATATTTATAAAGTACTGAAATCGATTTAGATATTTTTGAATTGACATATTTGAAATCTTTCTTCCGACTCAATTTTTCATCTATCGTTACGCCAAGGAATTTAATTTCAGTCCCTTTTTAAATTTCTATATCATTTATTATGAGTTTTTTATTGGTGGTTGCCAAAGACTATATACTTTGTTTTGTTTAAATGTGGTGTTAACTTAAGGTCAAACCAAACCTTGAATTTATGAAGTTAATTTCCAACTGTATCCAAAAACTCCTCCAAGTTGTCACCACAACAAAATAAATGTGTATCATCAGCAAACATTTGTTTTTAACAAACTGGACACCTCATGAATATTGAATAATAAGAGACCCAAAACTGAACCCTGAGGAACTCCATACCTTATTTTCCACTCATCTATCCAATTAATTCAAGGTCAGACCTCTTTCTCCTTGATGACACTGTCCAGCTCCTCCTGGAGAATCCCACGGTGTTCCCAGACCCGAGAGTTCTGGGCCGGACCTGGAAGGAGACCAGGAGGCATCCTAGTCAGAACCACCTCAGGTGACTCTTATAATGAGATTTTATTTGTCGGGTTTAAAGTTACAGCCTGCTGTTACCTTAGCTGGCATCAAAGGTGACACCTGTATGGGTCCCAATCACATCACCATTAAACTGGAAAAAAAGAGAAAATTAGTAGTTTGTCTTCCAAAAAGTCATCACGACTAATGAGAATGCCATGAGCTAGGTCAATATTCATAATGGCAGCGTGGTTTGGTCTTTGAGAGGAGGACATTCAGCGATGCTAATCATGTTCTCAGCAAACTTGGTTAATTGCTCAGGTAACAAGTCTAACAAAGGTACAATGTGATGGACATTTTTGATTCATTAATTATAGGTCAAGGGGAGAAAACACTTAGGTTATGGATGCGTGTTCTCGCTGTCTGCTGAGTAAATATCACGCGAACGAGCGTGTAAATAAGCTGTAAGAAAATCAGAACCATGTTCTTCTCTGTGTCTGAGGCTTAATGCATTAAACATTCTGTGAAAAGAAGCCTTCATGGCTGTCTGAAAAGATGTTTTTCAGACTTCTTCTTGAAGGGACTCTTTGTTTCAGCTGGTGTCCAATGTGGGTTTTATATTCAGACTGTCATGGGGGAAGAAACGACTCATGTCTGTGTGTCACCTCCCTCCCAGCAGAGGCAAACACACATCTCTGAGAGAACAAAGTCACGAGGGCTCACACACACACTCTCTCTCTCTCTCTCTCTCTCTCTCTCTCTCTCTCTCTCTCTCTCTCTCTCTCTCTCTCAGATTCACCCATTTCCACAGCAGCAAGCTAAAAGTGCTCCTCCATCAAAATACATATCGAACACTCACAGATGCAGTTGTCTGTGTCTGCTGCAGCCACACGGCAGGAATCCATTTTCTCCTCATTTAGCTTTGCAATCTTTCCTGGCCTCAGCCATATGTTTACCGTCTCCGCTGAAGGGTCTCGTTGGCATGGGGCACATCTTCCACAAGTATCATCCAGGGTCTGTTCGAGGGGCACGCCGGTTCAGAGGGCTGGGGCAGAAATCAAGGCTCGGCGAGAGGTGGAAATGTTCTGGAAGTCTGTGAGCCGGAAAACTTCACGAGGGCACGAGGTTGAGAATGACGAGAAACAGAAAACACCGGCTTTTATTTCTGAGTTTCACTTTGCTCTTGTGTAGCGTGATTGCTGTCAGGCCACACACACACACACACACACACACACACGCACGCACACACACACACACACACACACACACACACACACACACACACACACACACACACACACACACACACACACACACACACACACACACACACACACACACACACACACACACACACACACACACACACACACACACACACACTGACTCAAATCCAGTCTGGCTGATCCGAAGTAGAACAATCAACACATATATTTTCCTTTTGAAAAAAACATTTTTATTTATTATTTCTGATTATAATGGGTCACTCTGAGTTTTTCATGCAGGCTGAACATGAAAATAGTCTCCTACACCTATCTCCTGCATTAGCCTCTGATAGAAAATAGATGATAAAGTGCTCAGTTCAGAAAATCCTGACAGATCTACGTCACACTGTCACTTAACACTCATGGACTCACCCATCTTGACTCACAACGGGGAAGGCTGTTGTTGGTTTAGCTTTCAGGAAACAGCAGAGAATGTCTGGGCTAGTAGAAGCTAACCGTTAGCATTAGCAACTCCACCACACAGCAGAACTCCTCCAGGCTTGTGTTATTAGTGGAGATAAAACATCAACGTTGCAGAGCAAACAGTCAGTGGTAGAGTCGTGTTGCTGTTAGCCAATCAGAGGACAGATGTCCACATATCAGGAAATAAAACTCCAAATGCTGTCGTCTGAAGCGACTTTCTCCTCCGGCTGACTCAACGTCCTCAAACAGGCGCACTGGAGCTTGTTTTTCCCCAGAGAATGACTTACAAGGCATTCATTCCTACTATAGACGTCTGCAAATGTATTAAAAACATGAGTGAAGTTGACCTTTAAAGAAAAACTGCAGCAAGTTGCTCCAGTTTCCAGAAGCTTGAGGAAAACTGTGTCAGTTGATATTAAATCAAAGATTTACTGTATGAAGTAAGGAAGGCAAACAAAATGCATTCAATTTATCAGTAAATCATGAATAAAGGAACCGTTTTGGAGACGCGTGTCCATCTTGGAACTTAAGCTAGATTCTAAATGCTTCCTTAAAACCAGCAGGAAGTTGGTTTTGCTGTAATTTGATTTTAGTAAAACACAAATGAACTTTTTAAATAAAGCAAAAAAGGCTCAAAGTGAAACTTCTTTAATATGTGTTCATGTGAACGCCACATACTAGTTTTAGCTGGTTAGCCCTGGTTAGAGCAGGACGAGGTGACTGACCTTCATTATTAAACACATCTCTACAATTTAATTTGGAAAAAAGGTTCTGCTGTGGCTGTCGTCGTTCACCTGTCAGCTGGGTTTGTGGAGATAAACTAAAACTTAAAGGGACTATATGGACTTTGAAATTTTCATGCTCGTGATTGCCCCCTCAGGCCAAACGTGTAACTGCAGCTTCAACAGTAAGCTCGTGCAAAAATACAAAAAATAATGCAGAAATTATATAAATATAAAATCAACAATATGTGCAAATATACACACAGAGTAGCAGCATTAGTTGGGTTCTGTGCAGGTCACTATTGTAAGCAGAATTTTAGCATATTGAGTGAAACTCAAATAGCACATATAATTGTTAGCCTATATAATAATTATAATTGTTATATAATAATTATAATTGTTATAAATGTCAGCTTCATCCAGGCCAATTCGGCGACCAGACTCAAGTTTTGCCCTTTTTGTCGCGCTGGAATACACTCTTGGGTTCTTTGTCTTGTTTGGGGTCTGGGCTGGAGTTTCACTGGTGCTTAAAGCAGCTCTCTTCTTGTTTTTGGCTGAATCAGCTACCGAAACCACTTCTCGCTCTACCGCTAAGCTACAGCTAGCAAACAAACGCTGCGGGCGCGTGAGCGCGCATGACGTCATCACGCATTATGCTGCCTCTGGAGGACACTGGGAAAGCCTGCTTGTTCGACCCGAGCAAGATCTTTTCTGTGAGTTTACAGGCCTACAGAGGCAATCACAGTAAAAATGCCAGGGCTCATTCTACAGGACCAGGGCATTGCAGGAGAATGTAGGAGGAATACATTTTAAATTTCTATACTTGTATTAGCTGTTAAACTTCCACATAGTCTCTTTAAAAATAAAGATAAAAAAATATTCTGTTTTATTGTTTTTATCAATTTGTGACAAAGTTGTTTGCAGTCTATTTGGGCGTGAGGGTGGGGCGTGTTCTGGTCATTTCTGTAGACTTTGTTTTAAAGGGTGACTATGCAGTTTTGGCTCGTTTTTAGCACCCCCTAGGGTCCGTTTTTTAGAACCGAAAGCAAAACTTTTCTCCTCGCTGTGCGTTCGTCTTTATAACACCTTAATCTAACAGCTGAAATGTCTCCTCAGCCTTCATTAGTGTCTACAGGAGTGGTTCATCACTAAATTAAACAAATCAGCTGTGTTCATGATCTAAAACATGCCGGAAACATGCTGGAAGCAGACTACAGGCCTTTCATTAAAGTTAAAGTCCCAAGTCATCATCACACAATGGTGAAATTACATCTCCGCATTTGACCCATCCCGGTGGTGGGGAGCGGTGAGCTGCAGCGGTGAGCTGCAGCTGTGGCCGCGCTCGGGAACAATTTGGTGGTTTAACCCCCCAATTCAACCCCTTAGTGCTGAGTGTCAAGCGAGGAGGCATTAGGTCCCATTTTTTCAAAGTCTTTGGTATGACCCGACCGGGATTCGAACCCCGATCTCCCAGTCCCGGGGTGGACACTCTACCACTAGGCCACTGGAGCTGGTTAATCCTGTAAAGGGTAATTTTAGCACATACTGGCTCAAGAAAATGATTTAAAAATATGAAAAAGTTGCAAAGTATCCCTTTAATTATATGCAAACTTTGGGGTGGATTTTTTAAAACGTCAGTTTTATTATGTATCGTGTCTGTTTTCCTGTAGTTTGTCATGTTGCAACATGTGATCATATATTTATAAAACCAGTTTAGTTGTCATGTCCTTTTTTTGTCTATTTTTGTCCACGAGTTCTGAGTATCTGGTTCCCTGAGGCAGGAAACGGATCATAAAATACCTAAAATCATTGCATAAATGGTAAAAAATATAGTTTTGGTGATTCAGAACAGAAAAGCATGAAAAGGCTCATTTCCTAAGAACCGTCCCATGATGCAGCACAGGGGCATCATGCGCCCGGGCTCAGCCCCAAACAGCTCTGGTCCGATTTAACCTGGAGCTCCTGCTGCTCGGTGGTTACAGCATGATTTTTACTGATCTGAAAAACATCTGGTGGCATCATGCTAGCCTCATCCTGAAGCATCTCTGATGAGCTTATGTAACCAAATTTATGTTTTCTCATCATATCACATATTACTGAACGTGAATAATGCAGGAAACAACCTGAAGCTTGTGTTTGACATCAATCCAAGTTCAAGATATCCCAAAATTTATTTTTAAATTGACCCTGAAACCCTGAGGTGAGTAAAAGTCACCCGATTCCTCCCCTCCGCCACCCGTCCTTCTAACAGCTGATCCGGCCATGGTTCTCAGGTCTCCTGGTTTCCTCTGAGGACTTCAAAGTTTTTTCAAAGCGCCCCAATTTTGCAGATTATTCCCGTAAAAGTCTGGAAACCAAATCTGCAGACGGAGTCTTTCGCTGCAGCGAGGAGAGCAGAGTGCTTCATCAAGAATAAAAATAAAGCAAAGTTTAAAAGTGGCACACACCGAATTGGATACAAAGAAGTAATTATGCAGAGCGCAGCCTCCAACATGCTAATTCATCACTCCCTGCACCTTCGAGTGTTTTCTAACTGCTGTTGAGACAGAATTCAATTTACTAGAAAACTTATTTTGTTGCAGGCAGTAATGATTTGTACATTTTGCAGATTTTGAGTTTGGATTAAAAGGCAATTAGCTGCAGTTTCATGCTTTGTTACTAATTTCTGATCAAATAAATTGCATCTTCAAAGTAGATTTTCCGATCCGTGAGTTTATTTTTCCACCACGTATTTTGATAGAAAATGACAGAACGCTGCTCCATTACTGGACTTTTCCTCCTTTAAGCCAGATTCTGGCTCAGATATAACTAGGGCTGGGTGATATGGAAACAAAAATCCTACCACGATATTAATTTTCAGATTGGCAGATATGGATATATAAAACAAATCACTATTTTTCTCAATCTGTTATGCTCTCTGGTACTTTTAAGTTTTCAAAAGCTGAACATGTAATCTAACATTATGTAATTGTTTTGGATGAATAAAGGAGGTTAAACTAAAATCTTCAAGCATTAGTAAACAGAAGTCATGGAAACACATATTCTCATGCTTTAAATATGCCTTCTTTGGGAATAAGAAATAAAAAAAGAAATAATAAACAAAAACAATGTTTTATATCTGTGAAAATTTAAGCAGCTTTCGATGAAAAAAGATCAAAACAATAGAATAGACATCGTCTATGCTCAGAAAGAAAAGAAAATTAATTCTTTATATCCTCTAAAACAGTAGCCCCCAAGTGGGTCCCCACAATTTTGTCTGTGCTGAGGATGCATTTATAAAATCCCAATAACACACCTAATAGTATAATCAAGACTCTGAGTTATAACTATATGTCTGTATAATCAATTTTGATGTGTTAGGGTTGGGTGGACACAGGCAAGGGGGTCCTTGTGGAAAAAAGTTTGGGAACCACTGCTCTAGGATGTTGCTGTAGCAATCTATTGTGCAGGGATTGATTAGTTTAGTCGGCTGAGATCTGTGTGCATTTGGTATCAACCTTATTACTAACCCCCATGTATAGAAAATACAACCGACTTCCGGTTCCGCATTTGTTCACATTAGACGATGCAATCCCTTTGTGCTAATCTTCTTTTGATGGACTTCTAGAGACGGAAAACGTGTGAACACCAGCTGTAACAGCTCAAACGGGACACCGTTACATTCCCTCTGCCTACTGCACCAGAGGGGTGGGAGGACCATCTTAAATCCTGGCCAAAGCTAACATACAGTAGCATTTTTAGCTACTTTCTGAACTCAGACGGTGAGGCAATAAACAATCATAAAAGCTCCGAGGCTTATCACCTACATAGTAATAAGGTTGGTCGTGTTTTGTTGAAATAAGTTGGGAGCAGAAGTACGGATCGAGTGTGTGCTCCAAAAATAGGGAACAGATAAAGACTAAAATACTGCATCGTTGACAATTTTGTGATGCCTCTGTTGAGATTAGGGCATTTTTAGGTTAATACTGGCACTTTAAAACCATGTTTAGAGGTGCATGTTCTAAAAATGCGAACAGTACAACATCTTCCAGAGCTGTGCAAGTATGTTTTTCGGGGTAAATATATATTTTTTAAAGTCTTCGTCAAATTTTCAAATAAACTGTTACTAACAACTAAACCAGTGGGTATGCGCCACTTCCGGAATCTCACCGGATGTTGCTAGCATCATCGTTTCTCCATGAGCCTAGCCAGGAAGAAGGTGGATAGGCTTTCTCTTCTGATTGAGCTGTTGGTGTGAAGTGAAATAAATGTTCCATTCATGAGGCTTAAAGTAAATCTCTTTAAGCTTGCTCTCATCTGGGATTATAAAGTTCTACGTCCTGCAGCTCCAGGAGCTCGAACAGATCGGCGTTCTCCGTGACTTTGTCAGAACCTCTAACGGCGCAGCTACCTGCTACAGCTGCACCGTTAGAGGTTCTGACAGACTCGAGGAAATCCAAACTACGTCCACACCACTGAACTGTTCGGTCCCTTATTTTCAATGACATCATTCGCTGTCCTCCATCTTTTTTCCCCACTTTTCTATTTTTACCACCCATGTGACCTGCAGCAATAATAAAAAAAAAAGACTTGAGCCAAATCAGAATACCACTTTTCCAAAACAGGTCTATGAGTTGATTTTAGCCATGGGCTGTTACAGAACAGCAGCTTGTTTTTACATCATATTTAGAAATGGAAAAAGCATTTTTACCTCTCATAAAGTTCTTCTTTAGAAGACAGGTGAGCGTGTTTTCTTTAACCTGCCAAACGTTGCTTTAGGGCTGAACTTCCTGTTTCTGTAACCTTTCTCAGTGGTCAGACAAAATCTGAACGTGCGTTGCTCCAAAGTTCATCTTCCTGTCTGTCTGACTCTTCCAACCATTCGATGATCCATTTAGCAGTAACTCCAGCAGGAATCTGAATTACCTCCACGATTTGAAGGTTCTGTTGGAAATCTGGGATTTAATCTTGTTCTGATCGATTTGACGTCTTATTTTAATCATGTTTTCTGTTCACAGGTGATCCTGATTCTCACTAAACTGTACGACTTTCACATGGGCAGCGTCACAGAGAGCACGCTTTGGAGGTGAGTACATCAAGGTGTTTTTTTTATAACAACACTGTCATCTTCATCATCCTTACTGATGCAACACGTGACTCTTCATATAAACGTCTGATGAAGATAAAACTCCATCATCAGTCATTTTCCGTGCAGCTGAATCCATTTCCTGTGTTATTGTCTCGTGCTCTGAACGCAATGTTCCAGTGTCGTCGTCTGCCTTCAGACGGGGCACTCAGGTGTAGGATGCTGTTTTCCTTGCTCTTGTTCTGGGAAATTATCTGATGTACTCATCATCTTCAGCCCTGCAGGAGATAAAATAAACACACACTTGTGAAACAAAGAGAATGGCTGTAAAGGAGGAAAATACATCAGCAGAAGGAGGGGTAACACATCCCCGATGAGCTGAAACCCATTTCTGATTCTGGATTGTGTAACACGCTTACAGTTGTTTGTTTGTTTGACTTTTAGGAAGCTGGCAAACACATGACAGGCGTGTTTTGGATGCGACAAATAAAGAAAAAAAAAAGATAACCCATAAAAATCCAGCCCTGCAGCCAGTTTTTTGGTTTTGTCTCAGTTTAATTAACAGTTTTTGATATAGCACACATGTAAACCTTGAATTGATTAATAAAAATTATATATTTTATTAAACCCACTTTGAGATGACTAAAAACATATGTTCAGACATGAACGCCTGAGTTTAAACCTGAACAATTGAAGACTCTTGTTCTGGTGCTCGGTTAGGTTAGTGAGCACCAACAGCAAACAGAAAACACATTCTTCTGGAACAAAAAGCTTTTTCCAGCCCGTGGGTCAAATCTGGCTCATTAGCTCTACCGATTTGTGTACACAAGTCAAAAATCATCTTTTGCAGTGCTTTTATTTTGAAGGTGAGTGTAGTTGTGTTAGCACCCTCATGCTAGCAGTGTCAGGATTTTCTCTACTTATAATTAAAGCCTTTATTTACTATAAAGCCACATGCGCTGTGCTCAGAGTTGAATCCAGGATCTGATGTTACAACCAGATCATAAATCTGGCCAGATACTGCACTTAGCATTTTTGTGAAGCGGGTAGGTGCTCTTTATGGAGAACTCTTTACCTGCTTACGGCTGTTATCTGTTATCCTAGCGGTTAGCATTTTAGGTTTGCCAATCATCAATAAAATGCACAAAAAAAAGAAAAAGAAGAAGTTTGCTTTTTCTGTTGGTATCATGACGGAGCCTGGACGTAAACGTAACAGAGTAATGTCTTTGGAGGAGAAGCAAAGAGCTAAAACCAGAGTGAACATCGGCGCGGCCTACGCTAGTTTGAGGGAGCTAAAGGAGGCTACAAAATCACGGACTGATGGTGACCTGGCTTTGTTGCTACTGGATTTGTAAGTAATAATATTTTTTGTCCAACAGTGTGGATCTTTTTAGTTTGTGGTTTATTTTAGTATCAGTTGGCTCATGTTAGCGTTAGCTCGTTGTTAGCGCTAGCTACAGCAGGCTGCAGCAGGGTTATTTACGGTAGTTGTAATTCCACTTTCAACCAGTAGGGCGGAGGCGTGTTTCTTTAAGCTCGCTCAGAGTAGAGCTCTTTATAACAGCCTGCTGATGTGTTGGCCTTGTGATGCTCAGAAGATTCTGGTTCTAAAACTAGCAAAACAATCTAATTTTAGGTTTAGAAGCTAGTTTTAAGATATCTAGCCAAGCAACATTTGCTTACCCCTATGGCACATTTTGTTTTACTCAAAACAAGAACATTTGGATGATATTTAAGAATATTTACCTTATTTTAAATAATGCTCTTTTTCTAGAGAAGAATTTATATAACTTATAAAAATAAGACAATAAAAAAAGCTTTTTTAACCTTTTTAGAAATCAGTTTTTGCAGTTTTTTTATGTTTAGGGTGCGGTGTGGTGTTAGATGGTGTTGTCAGCTAGCTCAGGATCAGAACACACACCCTTCTTGTAGCCCCGCCCCCAGCCAATCTGACCAATCAGCAGACTCAAGCTTGTCATCGGGTTTGTAGTGATGATTTGTGTCATGTTTGTCGTTTTCTCTGTGAGAAAATCCACTGAACCACAGGAGGCTGTTGAAGCAGATTTATAGACTGATGTTGGAATTAGACGTCAGGAACATGAAGCATAAACAGAGAAGTTTATCTGCAGCTTAACAACTAAAATATCAGGTTTAGATGAGTTTGACTTTTCCCCTAAAGAGAAACAAACGATGATCCTTCTGAGCGGTGTCATCCATGATGGCAGCCTTTAAAAACAAATCACATTTACACTTCTGAAGTTTCTTCCGCTGCCCAGGTTGAAGTGGTGATTTAGACAAAAACAAGTGAAGGCAAAGTAGCCGCCAGCTGTTTTTGACATTTAGACAGCATCTGTGCAATTATGGTCCTGAGGCAAAAACAGAGGTGTGTTTGAACAGGTGCAAAGAGAACGTCCTTCTCAGCTAACCTGCAGGGAGACAGAACACACACTTCAGCTACAGAAACAACACCCTGAAGTTGTCTCAATACATCACTGCCATAATGAAACCGTTGCTTCATCAAAGGGTGAAAGTCGGAGTCTCTAAACTGACTTCATACACGACACATGAGAAAGCATCCTATCAAAGCTCCTCATCACAAACCATCAGAACGTCGGTGAAATGTTCTGTGGAGCAGCTGAACCTTGTCCCCTGGTGCGTTGACCCACCCCCCCAGATGCCCTGTCACAACCACCACAGATGGTCGAGAACATGAGGAGACAACCAACACGACGTGAATAAAACCTAGCCTGAAGAAAGTTTACTGCAACATATGATGCGGAACGTGAGCGTCGCATCGCCTCACACTCAGATTATTTAACCATCATCACATGGACAAAACTGCTCTTAAAGTAAATAAAAACTCTTAAAAATAATACAAATAACAGGAAAACAGTCTTTAAATGGCCCCAAATCATAATAGAAGAGGTTTAAGTTATATTCTTTTTATTTTCCAGTGAGTTTCCTTTAAACTGAAAACCTGTCAAGTGAAACAAAGAACCATCAAATATGGAGCGCTCTGAATAAAACATAATTGCTATAATTCCCAAAACGGATGAAACCTGAAAAATAAAAACAAGCTTTTTTCTTGCGTGAACGTTGAAGGATCATAAGGTATTTATTAAAGCGACACCCGGAGTCTCGTTCCCGTTCTCTTTAGAAGACACCAGAGTAAAACGTGAACTTGCATAAACCCAAAGCTGGATCTAAATCGACCATGACAGCTGAGCTCTTTGGGGAAGACGCAATCAGGTGAAGAAAGTAATCCATCGTGTGAGGAGAGGGAGCGTCGGTGCTGTTGAAGATCATGGTTATTGGCAGCACTCCCAGCTCCGTCACTCACACACGACGCTGCAGCCAGAGGAGCAGCTGTCCGTCCAGGCTTCACTTTCAGCAGATCCAGCTGAAACCGTCACAAACGGCTCTTTACTCTCACCAGATGAGTCAGCTTACACCTCTGATGGGGTTCAGGAGGAGCAGAGGGGGGCATGGTTAGCACCTCCCCAGAAAACATCCCAAACGGCACGTCCATCGCTGCCTTTTCCAAAGGTCAAGGCAGTGGCAACACCTCAAAGTATTTACCAGTCAGTCTGTCAGCTTTAATGAACATTCTGACCTTAAACAATGAGAGCTGATCAGTCGGCTGCTGCATAATTCTGTAAAGATGCTTCATGTGGTCGAAGGCGAGACGGTGGCTACAGCGCCGTCTCTCTGTCACAGAGACGTTATCACTTGGGACACGTGCAAAACTCAGCTGCAGGTGTCCAAATGTGGGAAAATTAAAGCCAACGAGTCGACACGTCCAAAACATGTTTTCTGTGTTGCTGAAATAAAGATTAGAACATTTCTCTAAATCAACAAAAAAAGTTAAACAATTAAAATGTAAATTAAGCCCAAGCTGTATCACAAATAAGCAATTAAACATGTTTAGTGTTAGGCCCCGCCCACACTACTCCGAATATAAACTGGAAAAGTTAGAAAATGGTACAAAAGTGCATTTATTTTAGTAAATCAACTTAAAAGATGAAACTAATATATAAGATAGACTCTTTAGATGCAAAGCCAGGTATTTTAAGCCTTTATTTGTTATAATTGTGATGATCATGGCTACAGCTGATGAAAACCCCACATTCAAAACCTCAGACAATTAGAATATTGTGAAAAAGTTCAATATTCTAGACTCAAAGTGTCACATTCTGATCAGCCGATTAATCCTAAACACCTGTAAAGGGTTCCTGAGCCTTTAGATGGTCTCTCAGTCTAAGAGGGGTTACTGACAAATGGACATTGGGACCATATTCTCATCTTTTCAGTCTCTCGCTCTCTCTCTCTCTCTCTCTCTCTCTCTCTCTCTCTCTCTCTCTCTCTCTCTCTCTCTCTCTCACACACACACACACACACACACACACACACACACACACACACACACACACACACACCCTTAAGGCCAATATCAAGCCAACTGCACAAGTTTCCACTGAATGCAGCATATACCAAGGAGCTCCACTGCTGTTCTGCATAGGTCTAAACCCCCTCAGCCAAACAAGACTGGCTACAGATACCGACTCAAGAATGGAACCACAGTCAGCCACCTCCTCTACATGGATGACATAAAGCTGTACACCAAGAGCGAGCGAGACATTGCCTCACTGATCCACACCCCTGGAGACATATCAGAAGGGTCACATCATTGGCATGCATCAAGCAGAGAAAACATCTAAGAAGAAACGACTAAAACTGGGTTCAGAACTGTCCAACGCATTATTAAAACCGGTCTGATGAGTCCAGATGGACCCTGTTCCAGAGTGATGGGTGCATCAGGGTAGGAAGAGAGGCAGATGAAGTGATGCACCCATCATGCCTAGTGCCTACTGTACAAGCCTGTGGGGGCGGGGCTATGATCTGGGGTTGCTGCAGTTGGTCAGGTCTAGGTTCAGCAACAGGATGTGCTCCAAGAATGAGGTCAGCTACTACCTGAATATACTGAATGACCAGGTTATTCCATCAGTGGATGTGTTCTTCCCTGATGGCACGGCCATATTCCAAGATGACAATGCCAGGATTCATCGGGCTCAAATAGTGAAAGAGTGGTTCAGGGAGCAAGAGACATCTTTTTCACACATGGATTGGCCACCACAGAGTCCAGACCTGAACCCCATTGAGAATCTTTGGGATGTGCTGGAGAAGGCTTTGTGCAGCGGTCAGACTCTACCATCATCAACGCAAGATCTTGGTGACACATTAATGCAACACTGGATAGAAATAAATCTGGTGACGTTGCAGAAGCTTATTGAAACAATGACAAAGAGAATGATCAGCTGCACATTCCAGACTTTGTTCCATTTTACCCTCCAGGGAACAGAACTGGAGTCGGTTCAGTTTTCCTAACACTTCTGACCCACGTTAGACCTTTTATTTGAACCCGTCTCATGTTCGCCTTGAGTCAATTGAAACTAATCTAATAATAAGAAAACCATTTTGTTCATTATTTGTTGTCCCTTATTACCATCTTAATTACTGCAGTAATGATGTTTGCAATGAAGAAATGTTCATTATGAGAATAACTGCCTGGAATTAGTGTCATTGGAAATGACAGTGATTAAGGATTGTTTGGCAGCAGACAACTGGCGGGGAGTTGCTTCAGCTCAGCCAAATATTTAGTCATGTGAAACGTTTCCAGGAAGTACGTTTCACTAAACAAAACACAAAGTTAGAATAGATGGATTCTGTTCACGTCTGCAGCAAACAGATGAGAGAAAATCCACTTTTAGGAAACAGAAGAAGAATCAGGGCGTTAGTGGAGCGGTTTAAACGAGTCAGAGGTAAAATCACTAAATCATGATGGTAGGTTGGTTTGTTAGGGTTTATTGTTGTCTTTGCATTTTTATGCTTCTGTTTGGGGCAGCAGTAGCTCAGGAGGTGGAGCAGGTTGTCCAGTAATCGGAAAGTTGTAGGTTCAATCCCGGCTCCTGTGTGTCCTTAAGCAAGACACTTCACCTACCTTGCCTGCTGGTGGTGGTCGGAGGGACCAGTGGCACCAGTGTTCGGCAGTCTTGCTTCCGTCAGTGCACCCCAGGGCAGCTGTGGCTACATTGTAGCTCATCATCACCAGCGTGTGAATGTGTGTGTGCATGGGTGGATGACTGATTGTGCTGTAGAGCGCCTTGGGGGGTTGTAAAACCCTAAGAAGTCACTATACAAATACAAGCCATTTACCATTTACTGTAGTGTAAAGCGCTTTGGAGTCCTCTGACTCTGAAAGGCACTATACAAGTGCGGGTCATTTATCATTTGTAACTTCAAATAGTTCTTGGAGATTCAAACCGAAGCTTTCTGATATTTCTTTGTTTTGAGGGACAGTTTCTCAATTTCCAATATTAAAAATCTGATTCAAAACAAAAATGTCATCGTCACTGTCATCCTCTTACCTGGGGGTGCCACAGGGCTCCATTTTGGGTCCTCTACTCTTTTCAATCTTCATCTTGCCCCTGGGTAAGATTTTGGCAGACTATGACGTTAACTACCACATCTATGCAGATGATTTTCTGATCTATTTTGCACAAAAGCCACAAAATTCCATTAGCTTGTTTTCAGATTGTTTCTGTGAAGTCAAAAATTGGTTAGCCTAAAACGTTCTGCTGTTAAATGATGATAAAACAGTTTAATTCATACTGAATTCTAACCCTTAGCTGATGACCTCGTTTCTTTCTCTTAACCTGAAACCCTGTGTTACCGGCCTCAGGGTCAAACCTGACTCCGCCCTGCCCACGGATCCACAAATAAATGCCACGGTTAAGTCATGCTTCTTTCAACTTCATCAGTTAACTCATCAAATTCGATCTCGTTTGGTGAAAACAAATCCTCCATTAACCGCCTTCAGAGAATCCAGAATGCTGCTGCCCGCTTCTCAACTAACACAGACAGACGTAGTCATATCACACCAATTCTAACCGACCTACATTAGCTACCCATGATTTTTTGGGTGCAATTCAAGGTTCTAGTGCTTGTTTTCAAAGCCCTTCATGATTTAGCCACTTCCTATCTTTCAGAGCGGCTCTTTCCTCATGCGCCCACTCGATCCTTGAGCTCTGCTTGTTATTGTGCACCCCAAATATGCGCTATAAATCCAGAGGGGAGCGGGATTTCTTGTTTGCCACCCCAAAACTATGGAATGAGCTTCCCCGTCTCGTGAGTCAGGCATCTGCTCTAGCCCAGTTTGCTTTGAAATCTCATTATTTCCATCAAGATTTTGGCCACTGACTCCTAATTTTAGGTTTTGCTGTGCTTTATTTTCTGAAATGTGTTCTCTTGTTTTATTACATTGTTTTTTTTATGTTTTATCTGTGCAGCACTTTGGTCGGCTGCCATGTTGTTTCTATATGTGCTTTTAAAAAAAACTGGATTGGATTCAGCATCTTCAGATGAACCTAAACAAACAAAATCTAATACCAGAAACAAACATCAAGAGACAAACAAGAGAAAAAGTTTGATTAATAAAGATGGTAAATATTGTTTTATGACCCAAAATAAAGTAAATGATTGTTGTATTTCCTAACTTTAGCTGGACTCTATTAGCTGTGTGAACAGCATGGAGATAAAAACCCATCCATCTTCTCAGAGGGGATTCCCTCCTCTCCAAATTACAGGAACGTTTATAGAAGCGGAGCTGGAGCGGGAGATGGCCGTGCTCTCGGCGTGTCCCTGGCTGCGGCGCCATCGGGTCACCGGTGCTGAACAGTGACATCCTCTCAAATTGCATCATTTTCCTGAGCATGCTCATAGGCTGTGTGATATTTCACAGGTCAGTGCTTATAATAAGAGGCCAGCTTTCTCACAGAGAGACCCACCTGATGTCTGTGAACTTTTGCATTTGGACTTGGTATTTCCCTCAGAACCGCGCCATCCTGACTGCACCAGAACTTTTCAAAAGCTCCTCTATGGAGGAGCTCATGAGGGAGAGATGATTGATACAGAGCTGCTGCTTCTGCAGAAATGAGAGGGAATAATGAGCAGTTCAAGGACATCTGCATGAGGCAGAACTCCTAAACCAGGTTTCTGTGTTTAACTTTTATCTGCTGTGATAAACCCAAAGATAAAGACTTGACCTGCACTTCCCTCAGGTTTAAAGGCTTCTCCCATCATTGTTTTAGTTTAACTGCCTTTAGCTTTAATGCTTTAATTAACTCCACTGAGCCTTAATAAAAGAGAAGCTGATCGTTTACATGACCCGGAGTAAATACAGTAGCTGGTGGAGGTAAAGCAGAAAGGTCGCGACCCATTACTGCATCCTCTCTCTGGTACAGGTGACTGCAGGTGCTGTAAATGTTTTAAACTTTCTCAGGCAACGACAAAAATCTATATCAGCAAACAGGTTTTTAAAGAATTATCATGTTTAAATTTAATGTTGAGTAGAAATGCTGCTGGTTATAAAGACGTAAACTTTGCTAATTCAATGGGAAATGGCCTGGATTTATATTGAGCCTTCCAGAGTTCTAAAACCCCCCAAGGCTGTTTACAAGTAGCTATGTGTCGACACATCTCTGGTTCAGGTTCGAGGGTGTTTTTCAGAGTCAGACTTAATACGAAAGACTAGAAATGGGTAAAAAACCTACTGGGCCGACGGTGGCAGAGGAGTTAAAGCCATACTATGCAACTTTTTCATATTTTAAATCGTGTTCTTGAGCCAATTTGTGCTAAAAAGACCCTTTATAGGGTTAATGAAATGTCACTCAGACCCCCACCGCCCTCTGTGGCCAGAATACCACACTTGCAACTTCAGAGTGGCGGTCCGGTCCCTGTTGGACTTAGTAAAGTGGAGCTGACATGCCTGGTGCTGCAGTCTGCTTCCAGCATGTTTCCTGCATGTTTCAGATCATGAACACAGCTGATGTGTTTGATTTAGTGATGAACCGCTCCTGTAGACACTAATGAAGGCTGAGGAGACATTTCAGCAGTTAGATTAAGGTGTTAAAAAGATGAACGCACAGCGAGGAGACAAGTTTCACTTTTGGTTTCGCTAACGGACACTAGGGGGTGCTAAAAACAAGCCAAAGTTGCCAAGTGTTCCTTTAAAGTCCTGCCCTGTAACCGGAGGTTTGCAGGTTTGAGTCCCGCTCAGGCTATCGCTGACATTGTGTCCTTGGGCAAGACACTCCCCGCTTGCTGGTGGTGGTCAGAGGGACTGGTGGCATGCCCTAGGAAAGCTGTGGCTACGATGTAGCTCATCACCATCCGTGTGTGACTGACTGTGGTGTAAAGCACCTTGGGGGGTTGTATAGGACTCCAACAGGTGCTATATAAATACAGGCCTGTATTTATTGTTTTTGGACTAGTTTTCTTTTACAGGTCTTGTGTGACCCGATCATGCTGCTTTTACCATCATCACCATTTTCACGCTTCCTGTCTTTAGAACCCTTCTGGATTCTCCACCACGTAAAAGCAGCTGAGTGAGAGTGTCTGACTTTCCCATCAGCCACCTTTTAAAAGTCATGTGACACGTGCATCAACGTCCAGATGAATGTAATAAATCATGAAAACCCTCAAAAGTCTGACAAACGTTTGCTGACAGCAGGCGGCCTGTAGCTCCCGCTGTACTGCTCACGCCACATGACACACATCCTTCCAGAGTGCACAACAGTCTGACATCGGTCACCTGCAGTGAGGTGTGCTGGGGGGGGGGGGGGTCTGACTGATGCAGCTGAAGGTAAACATGTTGTCGCTGATTTATGCAGCCCCTCATCATGGAGTTGGAGTCTGCAGCTTCAGATCTGCTGTGATTATGTTTTGTTTTTCCTGCCAAGGCTGTTCTAAGACTGAGCAGCACAGGAGGAGCGTTTCATAACGACGGTGGAAATAGTTTCCTTCTGATCTTTCAGAATCCAGAACTGCACTTTGTATTTTTTTAAAGGTAGGAAGACAGTTTCTGATGAACTTCTCAGGAAATCTGCTTTTGAAAACACAACAGAACATAAATACCCCTCCTCCCGCTGCTGCAGACGGATCAGACCGACTAAAGCTCGAGGTCCGACTCCTCCATCCCTACCTGGCTCGTATAAACCGGACTTGGGGTCTCTGCCAGAGAAACAGCTGTTGTTTTGCTAAACACTTTTCATTCCTCGTCCCCGGCGAGCCGCTTCCTCGCTGACAGAAAAGTAGGGAATCATTTAAAATTTCACTCTGCATGCACGGGGCGCGGTGAGCATCTTTCTAAAGAGTCGTGGCAGACATGAATCAGAAGTGTGTTTACAGCCTTCATCCGTTACATTAAACAAAGCAGTTGGAGAAGTCATGGAAGACGTATTAAAACAGAAAATGTTTTTTTACTGTTTACCTCAGTTTTCACCTGGCTCTACAACTAAACTTTAGCACCCGAGTTTGTTTTTAAAAGAAGGAGAACAAGCTCCACCCGGACTGCGGAGTTGATACGTGGGAACACACCTGACCTTCACACCCCCACTCTCCCTGTAGGAAACGCAGCAGGGGGTCATCATCAGCTTCCAGAAAATACAACTTTTCTGTTTTTAACAACAATGAAACGTGTTTTTAGAGACGGGCACCTCTGGAAATAAATTTATAAAACATATTTCTACAAGTTTCTATAATATGTTTCATCAAATCACAGCCAGATGTTACAGTCCTTTAAAACAACTGTGTGTTGGTCTTTTTAACACCTTAATCTAACTGCTGAAACGTCTCCTCAGCCTTCATTAGTGTCTACAGGAGCGGTTCATCACTAAATCAAACTAATCAGCTGTGTTCATGATCTAAAACATGCAGGAAACATGCTGGAAGCAGACTGCAGCACCAGGCATGTCAGCTCCACTTTACTAAGTCCAACAGGGACCGGACCGCCACTCTGAAGTTGCAAGTGTGTTATTCTGGCCACAGAGGGCAGTGGGGGTCTGAGTGACATTTCATTAATTATGTAAAGGGTCATTTTAGCACAAACTGGCTCAAGAACATGATTTAAAATATGAAAAAGTTGCATAGCATGGCTTTAATGTCACTTTTTACACAGAACAGTGACGCTAGAAGGTGCAGTCGACTCCATGTTTGGACAAAAAAAAACCAGAAGAAGATGATATAAAAAAATGAAAATATACATATTTTTGCAATATATATGTGTACCAGAGGGGGCGGGGCTATTTACTCTTATTTTTCAGTTTTTATACTTTTTAATTTGTTTGTATGTGGATATGCATACTCACATTTACCTGTAATGAGCTGCTGGAACACTCGGATAAAGGATCTTTATTCATCTATTTTATTTGTCCAAACCCTGTTTCTGTCTAGGTGGTGATTGATTATTCATTCATTCATTCATTCATTCATTCATTCATTCCAGGCATTTATCATTTAGATGACAAACCACCTCCAAAATATGTACATATTGAAATAATTAACATTACTATTGAATACTTCAGTATTGTTTGGCCTTTATCAACATGGTCTATTACTCTACTGCTGAAGCGCTTTTTATTGGATTTTTCCAAAGTTTTGGGTCAGAATTTGAATCAAACATGATAGAAATGCAGATTTATTGAACATCCTTAATAAAATCTCAAACACATCCTCAATTTTCTGCCGACTGACTTTAAATTCCTCTTTATTAATTAATCCAACAATCAAATGACGTTCCATAAACCGACATGACTAGAAGGAAAACACCAAACCCATTATCTGAAAATGCTTCGGATGCTTTTACACATTCCAAGCAGCTTCGGGTCACTTAAGCAAAATAATTCATGTGAAATTTCAATTTTCTGTTCACCACCGAGGAAACGTGAGGAAATGTTTCCTCCTCTGCCTCCTCCAGAGAGCTCCTCCACTTCCCCGTCTCTTTTGGACGTTCCCGTCTCGTTGACCCCGACTTGTCAGTTATCATCACTCACTTCACTCCAGAGACGATGCTGAACCTGGCGGCGCCGGCGCCACCCAACAATACAACCTGTTATTATCGTGCTGTTAAACGGTTGTTTTCTACCCCCCCTCCACCACCACCGTTCCATCAGTAATGAACACAAAAGCGTTCCTGGTTGGTCTTTTCAGCCACCATAATGAGCACACGTGATCCACTGGAAGGGAGGCTTCACCTCCACGAGCTGATCTGTGGTGAAGCAGGCTGCACGTCAGCAGCAGGTTTGTCCCGTGTGTAACCTAAAAAGCTCTGCTGGTCTTCATGAAAAAGTCATCACGTCTGGGAGGAACTTTTAAACTTTTATACTTTATTTAAAAGATTCATTTCAGAAAAAAGCATTCTGCAGCACGGCGAGCGGGCGGCGGCGTTGGGGGGTATCTCCCCGCCCACTGACAAGGTTGAATGGAGAACACAAGCAGGGAGTGTTGGTACACAACAACTGTTGTCACTGAGAGCGACGTTTGAATGTCAGCGCTCTGGTTCCTGCTCTCGGAGGCCCGGCAGCAGCCGGGGACGCCGGATCACATTTTCTTTTATTTGCTCACCTTTTCCTCCGCGCCGCTCTTCTGACATGTTTTTGTGTTTCATGCTGCAGGATCGCTTTCTGGCTGCCTTGTTTTAGCAGCCGCTCCTGGTGCAGTGGGTTGGCTCATTTTCTGTTTTCTGTTTGTTTCACACATGGTTCGCTTTTATGTTTTCCTTTCACAATCGCCCACAAACACACACACACACACACACACACGCTCAGACGGATACGGCGTCTCTTAATAATGTTGAAAGGAAGACAGACTTCGGTCTTTCGAGGTGCCATTATTTTTTTCTCTCGCTTCGTCGTCCTCCGCTCTCACGTGTTGACAACCTGAAACCCTCCCGCAGAAACACCTGCATCCTGCATCTCCTGATCTCCACGTGGCAATTCTCCAAAGTCATTTTCAATTATGCTTCAGTGGGTTTTACATTAGAGCAGAGATAATGCAGCGGTTGCCTTGGGTGAAAACATGGAAAGTGTGTGTGTGTTTATAGAGTGTATTTTCCACAGATAAACTCCTTGACAGTGTGAATGTTACGAGTCTCCTTGCAGAGATTGGCTTTGTTGGTGGAGGAGATTATTTAACCTGCTGGATGTGACAAACTAAGACGCTGCAGCACATTTTCAGATTTTTATCTCATTATGTTGGTTTTTTTATCAGACTAGGCTCGTTTTATTTATTTTTTTTTGCTTCAGGGTGAATTTGTTGGAAACCATTAAACATTTTCTCCTCATTTGAGACAAAGCTCACACACCACCTCCTCTTTGATGGCTCTCAGAAACATCTCCTATTAAAAGCGGTGTGATGCACAGAGCCAGTGAATGCAACATGGCGCCGGCTGAAAATCCTGTTACTCTCCACTTAATCCATTTAAAAGCTCCAGTGGGAAATACTGGTTTCCCTCGAACTTTCTGCAGCCGACAGGCTCCTGATGTTTAGTGTTTTTTTTTTTCACAAATAGAAACAAGTAATTAAGTTTTATTTTATCTTGAGCCTCATTTATGAATCCACACCTTCATCTCCTCATGCAACTGGCGTTTCACTTGTCTGAGCAGAACCTCCCGGAAGCGTCTACAGGTGGTTCTGAATGCCTGTGCTCGGATTCTGATCCTCCAAACACACCCACGCCACCCCGCTCCTCTTCCAGCTTCACTGGCTGCTGGTTAACTTCAGGGTTCATTTCAAGATCCTGGTTCTGGTTTTTAGGGCCTTACATGGACAAGCACCATCATACATTGACCCTACACCCCCAGCAGGTCCCTGAGTGATCAAAGCCTACTGGTTGTGCAGCGCACCAGGCTGAAGACCAAAGGTGACAGACAGGCGTCATTTTAACCGGGGACATGCCCAAACCAATAATTTAATCTGACATCTTTGGTCCGACCCACTCCTTCTGCTGGAGTTTTGCCCAGAATCTGTTTACTACCTGCTTCTGCTCTCTGCAGAAGTACCAGACTCAAATAGACAAAGTAACCGACCGCTAAACCCCTCTGTTTCAGTTTTAAACCCGTTTCAGTCACGGTGTTCCTAGCTCGCTGCCAACTTATGGGAAAACGGTCCCATCCAACCAGTGATCAGCATGCTGAATCATAAACACTAGCTAGCCCTGTAGCTAACCTAAACCTTTTATCAAACATGATAAAACTGGGTCATGTGTTGTCAGGTCTAACCACGGGGAAAACTCCGTAAAATGAAAGGCTTTCAAAAGTCTGGAGGTTTAGGAATATTTACTTTCAAGGAAAGTTGGGCCGATCTCTTCTGTGAACCAGAAAGCCGTGGTCTTGCTAAAAGCAGAGAAATGATGACGGTGGTAAAGCGGATAAGTGACCATCTCGTGACTGGAGGGTTGTGGGATCGAGTCCCGCTCAATCTGTTGCAGTCATTGTGTCCTTGGGCAAGACACTTCACCCACGTTACCTGCTGGTGGTGGTCGGAGAGACCGGTGGCACCATTGTTTGACGCCAGTGCACCCCAGGGCGGCTGTGGCTACATTGTAGCTCATTGCCACCAGTGTGTGAATGACTTATTGTGTTGTAAAGTGTCTTGGGGGGTCGTAGAACCCTATAAAGCTCTATACAAATGCAGGTCAGACCTGGCCAAGCAGAGTCTTAACGGTCATTCTGAGTGATGACCAAAGAGAACAGTGAAATCCTCACAAAGCTGGGCGGGTCTCCACTGATCAGCATTTATTCATTTATTATTGAAAATCATCCAATGGGACACCTGAATCAAAAACAGTATGACTCTGTGGATTTGAAAATGTGCAAACTTAACGTTTTAAAAACATTTTCTCTAATTCACAAATATTTATTTACAAGGAATTACCATGAAAAAAATGAGCCTCACAAACAGGAATCCAGGCTTGGGTTTAATCTCTTGATCACCCCTTTTAGGCCCTTTTTAGAGCTAATAAAAAAAATTTGAGGCCCCAACGGGCCGTACAATCACCCACACAGCGAGAGTGAATTGTAGGTAAAATACGCTGTTTGCCATAATGCAATGCAAGTATGGAAGAAATAGTCTCACCAGGACATTGAATTTATGACACTGAATTTTTATTGTGTGAAATTACGTATTTGAACTTTTGTCACTTAAAATACACCAGCAAAAATGGTCTCTGGTAAAATTCAGCTGCAGAATTTCTGCTGCAAAGATTCAACAGCAAATGAGGTGACCTCTTGGTGACCCAAGCCAAAGCAACCGTCACTCGATCAAGTCGACGCCTCACTGGCGTCACGCGACCAGAGAAGTGGAATTTGATCAGCTCGTTTTGATAAAGTGGCTTTGATTTGATTTACAGATCCAGAGGGACAAAATTTAGAAACACTTTCAACAAAATTGTCATTAAAAAAAAAATGAGGTCAATTAGACAATTCAACTATAGTATCACAGATGTTTATAATCTATATGAAAAGCTCCTGTAAAATAGATTTGGTGAAGTTTGACATCCATGCCTCAGCCTCTGAGAGGGGCCCTTACAGGTCACCTGCCACTGCAGGGCGTTCTCTCGGACAACCATGATTCACACCTTAGGCCTTTCCAGACCACTGAGCATCATCCATCGGCTCGACTTGCTGCCCAAACATCTACTGTAGATTAAATCTGCCCCGGCTTCGGTTCAGGGGAGTTTTTTATTGTGAAGCTGCATAACAGAACCGCTTTAACCCTCAGCCTTTATAGAAGCTGCTGTATTGTTCATGGTGAGAATATATTTGCTCATAAGCTTCCACACTTTACGTCTGTGCCACCCACTGGCTGTGTATGGAGTAGTAGCATTAGCAGTAGAATACCTTATTAACAGAACTAATACATTCTCATTTTGGTAAAGAAATACTGGTGGTGGTGATGATTTTAATGATGATGATGAAGGTGATGATGATATTAATGATGGTGGCGATGATGAAGGTGATGATGAAGATGACGATATTAAGAATATTGACGATGATGGTGATGATGATGATGATGGTGGTGGTGATGATGTTTTTTTGATGGTGATGATGATGATGATGAAGGTGATGATGATGATGATGACAGTGTTGTGATTGCGTTTTTGATGCTGCTGATGATGATGAAGGTGGTGATGATGCTGATGATGATGCTGATGATGGTGATGAAGGTGGTGATGATGCTGATGATGGTGTTTTGATGGTGATGGTGATGGTATTTTGATGGTGATGGTGATGGTGTTGATGCTGATGATGGTTTTTTGATGGTGATGATGATGATGATGAAGGTGATGATGAAGGTGATGATGATATTAATGATGATGGCGATGGTTATGATGATTTTTAAGAATATTGACGATGATGGTGGTGGTGATGATGTTTTTTTGATAGTGATGATGATGATGATGAAGGTGATGATGATGATGATGATGACAGTGTTGTGATTGCGTTTTTGATGCTGCTGATGATGATGAAGGTGGTGATGATGCTGATGATGATGCTGATGATGGTGATGAAGGTGGTGATGATGCTGATGATGATGCTGATGATGGTGATGAAGGTGGTGATGATGCTGATGATGGTGATGAAGGTGGTGATGATGCTGATGATGGTTTTTTGATGGTGATGATGATGCTGATGATGGTGGTGTTGGTGATGATGATGATGGTGATGATGATGGTGATGGTGTTTTGATGGTGATGGTGATCGTGATGATGATGATGGTGATGATGATGGTGATGATGATGCTGAAGATGCTGATGCTGATGATGGTGATGATGATGATGGTGATCGTGATGACGATGGTGGTGTTGTTGATGATGGTGATGATGATGGTGATGATGATGCTGATGATGGTGATGGTGATGATGATGATGATGATGAAGGTGATGATGATGCTGTGATGGTGATGATGATGATGATGAAGGTGTTTTGATGATGATGATGATCGTGATGAAGATGATGATGATGATGATGATGATGATGATGGTGATGATGGTGATCGTGATGATGATGATGGTGGTGTTGGTGATGAAGATGACAATGATGGTGTTGGTGGTGATGAATCATGGCAACAATCTGCTCATCTCCTGGTTTTCCTCACCTTTTCCCCACTTCTCTTTTGGGATTCCAGGTCAGATGAACATTTGTTCCATCTTGACTCTCGCTCTAAGATCTGAACTGCTTCTCTAAACCACATGAACTGATCTGTAGGTTTCAGTAAGTCTGAGCTTCTCCACCACGAGGTAATCTTGTAACAACTCACCTTCCCAGGAGGATTTCACTCGACAGGTGACTTTCAGATACATTTAGACTCACAACAGCTGCAAGTCGAAGAAGAAACCTGAACGAAAACGTTCATTCATTCTAATTCAGGTCTCAAGGTTCACGAGGAACGCAGATGTAGATAATCTGGCCTGGTGGTCCTGATGCCAGCATCAGGTTTGTGTGTGAATGAGAATCATGAAGTTCTTATTAGGAGCACAGAAATGAAAAAAGTTTGTGTTTTTATTTCAGATTTATTCACTAAAACCAAAAGAAGCCACTCGTGTTTTTGAAAAGTTCATTAAATAAGTTGGAGGTTTGAGAACCTTGAGATGTTTTTCTGTAAATTTAAACATTTCTCATAAAAATGTCTGCAGTGGTGGATAATTTTACCAGCCCTTTCCTCATAAACCAGGATTTTTTCATGTTAAAGTCCGTATTTAAAGCTGGGTCAGATGAGTGTGGAGGCTCAGTTTGCTCTTTAGGTCTCAGAATCTAATTTTACTGTTTAATTCCGGCGACAGCTGAGTTTAGCTCACGCTCACCCCCAGTCCTCTGGATTGTTCCCAGTGAGCGAGTGCGCGTGGAGCACCCACAGCTGGAGCAGAATTAACTCTGACAGGTTCTTATAGTTTGTCCCACGAACAAAGACTGAAACAATTTAGACAATTTCCCCGGAAAAGTCTGCAGCTCATTCAGGCATCTCCACCTTTGACTCCACCACTCGGAGGTTTTTAGCTGTTATTTTTGACGCATCAGTCAGTGAATCCTCTCGGTTTATTTCGCTACAGGCCATTTGTTAAGAAATCGTCTCCTTCCTCTGCATGCATCTGTGAGTTGTTCTAGCTCGGCCCGGACTCTGAGAGCAACCTGACGATGCTTTCATCTTCACACCCCTGATGAATATTGATTAGGTGTTCTCGGCTTCTGTTGCATCTCTTTCATTCAGCGGGAAGTTTGAGGTTTAAATGAGATAAATCAGACGGTGACCTTTGTTTTTGCAGCTACATGCTTCAGCTGTCTGTGCTTCAGTGCTGCGGGCTGATGGGCTTTGTTTGCACTACTTTGAGGAACTAAAATGATTTGGTTGGAGTTCTCGGGCTTTGAAGTGGATGACTTTTTTCTCTCTCTCTCCCCTGAGCACGGTCAACAGTGTTGTACAACTACTCTGAATTGTTCTGCTTTATTGGCAGCCATCTGGCAAAACCTCACAAACAGTCCCTAATGCAATTTCTGCCTGCCTTTTATTCCAATCATTTGATGTTCACACGCTGCAGCGCGCCGCACCACCTCTCTGTTTGGAAGGACTTCACTTTACAAATAAGAAGAATAAAAAAACATACTCTTTGGCACGTATCACCTGATGTTCTAGGCAAACCTCATTTAGCTGAAACTGCTGCTGAAGAGAAAGAAGAAAATGTTTTCTGACTGATTAGGGTCTCAGCTCTGTGAGGAGTGTTTCATGGATTCAAGAGGAATCTCACATTTAAACATCCTGATCCCGCTTCATCTCTAGAGCTGATAGATACGCAGGTACGGAGCTTCCATCTCCCACAACAAGCCACAAAACAGCCGTTAAATCAGGAATAAAACTAAAAACACAAATAAAGACAGGTTGCGTTTTGCTAAGAGCCCTCTGGAGTTTATATCCAGCCTCGGTGTCTGAGGATTCAAATGTAACTTTTGCACACAGAGACCAAAACAAAGTTAAAAGTAAAACTCGGCTAGTGGAGAATTAATGGTTGAAACAGGAATTAGTGAAAAGTTGTGATGGATAAACACCAGGAGGGTGAATGTTAAACGAGCACAAACAGGGATGTGGTGTTCCTCACAGAACCCTGGAGAACATCTCCAGACTTTATGGAAACTCTTTAGGGAATTTCATCCTCAGTTCATCCATCCATCCACTCATCCGTCCTTCATCCATCCATCCTTCATCCATCCATCCTTCATCCATCCATCCATCATCATCTACCACCCATCCGTCCTTCATCCATCCATCCATCCATCCATCCATCCATCCATCCATCCATCCATCCATCCATCCATCCATCCATCCATCCATCCATCCATCATCCATCCATCCATCCATCCATCCATCCATCCATCCATCCATCCATCCATCCATCCATCCATCATCATCTACCACCCATCCGTCCTTGATCCATCATCCATCCATCCAACCTAACCATGCTAGGTTATGGAGGAATCAAATCCAGGAAGGAAACCCGGACATCATTCAGGATTTTCTCCCACTGCTCAGAAAACCCCCAGAGGAAGGTCAACCTGGAGTCATCATGATCAGATTCTCAAACCGCCTCAGTTGACTCCTTTCCACGAGGAGAAGCAACTTCTCGTGGATCACGGAGCTTCTCACCTGATCCCTAAGGCGAAGCTCAGCCACCCTCTGCGGATGAAGATCATTTCTATTCTTCTGTTTTGGTTCTTTTAGAATTCCCAAAGGGATGTCCTCCATTGTCCCATCATCCTGTGTTTAGGCTACAGGCCTGAACCGTCTTCAGACAGTAGAACGTATAAATCTGGTTTTATTTAAGACAGCAGCGCTGTACAGAATATGGATAATCCCCTGTGAGGGCACAGCTCAGGTCAAATTGAACTTGTCAGTCCCTGAAGACTTAACGCGATTAGAGGGACAAGGTCAGGCTAAATTTGGCTGGAAAAACACTCTGAGCCTGAAACAAAGACTTTAAGTTGATCTTAATTCAATTTCTGCAGCTTTTAATTGTGTTTGGCGAACCATAGCGATTGACTGGCATTAATCGAGCTGGCGTGCAAAACTTTAAACCTAATTTACTTCAAATATAAATACGTTGTTTTCCTGTCACATCTTCGGTCCTGTGGTACTTACTCAGGACCGATGGGTGCAGGTTACGGTTACCTCACAAGTTTTATTTTTAGTATCTTCTGAATCTTTTGTGATTCTCTCTTGTAGAGGACCGTTTGGGTCTTTTTCTGCTAAAACCCTATACTATGTGGAGTTATCAGAGCCCATTAGCAGGCATGTGTACCAGCTGCTCAACTGCATGCAGGGGAATAATCGGATCAGGAATGCAGCAATCATAACAGTTTTCCAAGGCACTGCAGTGGTCACAGCCTCCACAGGGTCACCCTACCATACACACACACACACACACACACACACACCAAATCTTAGTTTATGTGTTTCCTAGAGTCGGACGGTTTTAGACTCCATCATCGGGGGTCGGCTCCAAAAGTTAATGAGATGTTCAGCAAATAGTTTCACTAAAATCTCAAATGCGTGCACACCTCTGCAGAAACCTCATCACCGGCTGTTCAGAGGCTGGCAACAATAAATGAGAGTGATTAATTTATGTCTAATTGATAAAACTGCAGATGTTTTGGTCAAAAGCAGCTCTGGAGACTTTTTCCATCAAATTAAATTAAAACAAACTCATTTAAATTCTTTAAAGCCTTAAGTGCAGCAAATTAACGATTCTTCAAAATCATTTTTATTAAAAATCGACATCGTTTAGAGTCTCTGCTGAATTTCTACCTTTACAAGGAGAAACTAAACATCCAGATCCACGTTCCTGTCCACCTCTCGTGGAAGCGATTCTGTTTCTCGGTGCTTTGTAATCACAGCAGCGAGTGTTTCTCTCTGAGGAATTCACGGAGTGAATCTGAATGAGCGACACCTTGTTACCGTTTCCTCTGAAGGAGCACCAACAGCAGGGTTTGACTAAAACTAAAAAGAAGAGGATCAAGGAACGGGGGATCATCTCGGCTTCCTGCACATTAATGTGAGGTAGATCCAGAAGGGAGTTTCTGCACAGTTGCGTGGGCATTTCCGTCCCCTCGGAGACAAATCCCGCTCCATAAAAAGGAAAAGTCGTCACGCGGGTCTGGAGATGCTGTAATGTGGTACTTGAAGGCAGATTTGGTCGTTACTGATGATGAATTCATGTGGAGTTTCCAGGGACCCGGCTGGCTAACAGGCTCATTCCCACTGTTCAATTATTAAAGCCCCAGGGTTCTGGAACATCCACATGTTTTTGCACTCGTCATATTTTATTTCATAGTAGTCATCAGGAAAGAATTAATTATTTACGGTGTCAGGTCTCCAGAGGATTTTGAATGGTTCATTTTCGTAGGGAGCAGGGGATGATTGGTTAACCCTCTCTTGTTTCACTGCCACAGATTTACTCCGAGTTGGTGCAGAACACAACCAAACGCAGCGTTTAGTCTGCTGGTTCTGCTCCTGGGGGATGATGTTGCATTCTTTTTCATCAGTACAACACGAGAACTTTCTGACATGAATCGTGCAACATCCCAGTAATCTTTAGTCTGTTTGTTTACCCGCTAGATTTGCTGAAATGCTCGGTGATTCTGACTCTTTTTTTCTGCCCCTCAAATCTTCTTTCTCTGTTTGCTCGTTTCAGATCGACTGACTACGGATCCACTTATGAGAGGATGAACGATAAAGTTGGAACCAAGACCCTCCTCAGTTATTTATACGTGTGTCCAACCAACCAGAGGAAGGTGAGACGTTATTTTACTGAATATTAACGTGTTCTCCAGGACAAACCACACATATGATGTTAATACACCAACCTAATTATCTAAGTTCATCAAGCACTTCAAAAGGGATTTTTAGCCACTAGCTAACCAGCCACTGATTTTTTTTCCTCCCGTGTCGTGTCCGGCTGTAAAACAATCAGAACCAATGTCTGAGTGCCAAACTCAAGCCGTACAGTTTTATTCTCAAAGGCGGAGCGTTGCAGATTCAGCTATAATGCCCCGCGTGACATTAAAACTTTATTAGAAATGCTTTTGGTTATTTTTAATCCCAACGGACACGGAGATGGAAATGAAAGAGAAAGTGGGGAGAGAAAAGGAAGAGGGGTGGAGGGAAAAGTTCACAGAAAGAAATAATACAAGAGTACCCGCCAAAAACCATCACTCTGTCAGGAAGAACATTGATAAGAAATGTGTTAATATTAGGAATATGTTTGATAATAGCCTCATTGCTCATAACTCAAAGTGTTTAAATAGTATGTGGCTGTGTTTTGCAGCATTAACTTGACTGCACCCATGTTGCAGGCTCGCTCTTTCCTGCACAACACGGCTCATACTGTGGCTCTAGGAGACTGCAACAACCAATGTTTGCAACCACAGAGGGTCATCCAGTGTGATTAGTGTGTTTTTGCTGTCAGTAGACAGTTTATCTTAGTCTTTTAGTGTATCTTTGAGTGTCAGATGGCTGTGTTTTTGTCCGAGTTGCTGCTGTGAACTGGGAGAGCAAGGTGTTTGTTTTAAGGTAACAGATTAGAACTAAAAGCAGGCAGGTTAAAATTAAAACTAACCATTGTTATTTCGTTTGAAATTTTCTATCCGAGGATGAATTTAAAAAATCACGCTTTATCAGGTTATATCCAATCTTTTTCACCTGATTCCAATCATTTAAAATCATGTGATCAGTCCTGATTTTCGATCCTGTGATCGGATAAGATCATCGCTTTTAAATAACAGTAATAAATAATTTCATATGATAGTGAGGTGAAACTGTCCTCTTGAGTCCTTATGAATTTTGTCTTGTGTGGTGCTTGAAAAGTTTGAAAATTTACCTTAAAAAGTGCTTGAATTTGTCAGTGGAAAAAGTGTAAGAACCCTGAACCTGAGGGCCGGCATCCAGCATGTTTTAGTTGTTGCCCTGCTCCAACACAGTTGAATCACCTCTTCAGCAGCTTACCAAGCTCTGCAGAAGCCTGTTAATCACCCGCTGATTCAAATCAGGTGTGTTGAAGCAGAGAAACAACTAAAACATGCTGGATACCGGCCCTTAGGGAAGGAAGCCGATTACCCCTGTACTACACACTCTGGTCCAGGTACCGCTGCAAAGAGGACACAACCAGTCCCAGACCCAGGAGTTTGCGTAGAAAGTCACTTATGCAGTTTTCAGACCCTGTTTTGTGCGTAAGCAAGCTTTATGAATGAGGCCCCTGCACTGTAAACACTAACACCCAGTTTGTCCGTGTAGCTAGCAGCGAGTTTAATCTCCACAGTTGTGAGGAAGTAATTATCTAGTCTGCAGTGGGACATGTTGGCCATAGAGAACGCTTCTTATTTCTGGGTACGAAAGGAACTTTTATTTTGTAAAAAAATGACATCTCAATAGTGCCAACGATAATATTTTATCATATATTGTGCCTACCGTTGCTCTGGGAGGTGTAAAAACAGCCTGATACAGGTCCGTTAAATTTGTAAACTGACATGAAATCTAATCTCCAGCATTCGACATAATTCATTTAAAATGTAAACATTTGGATTATTTCCCTCTGAGCAAACAAACACTTAGTGAACAAAATCACTTGAGAAACTTTGCAGAAGTGAGTGCTTTGCTCGGATGATTCCGGCTACCAGTTAAACTTAAATTTCATGAATTTCAGACAACAAAAGAATAAGACAAAGAAACGCACAAGGACTGCCAGCTGCCAGCCATCTGTCAGCGTTTTTAATTTGCCTCCGAGTTCTGTCAATCACCCTTTAGTTTGCTTTCCTTTGACAGGTTTGCTCATTGATCTCCACATGGTTTACACTTATTCGGCACCATCTGCCTCAGTTTTCCTCACGACAAACGCCAAAACTCTAAGTGTTCTATAATCAAACATGTCGGTGATGTGTACGTGTGTCTCGCTAAACAGATTTTCCACATGTATCGCTTAAGTTGTGTGGGATGTTTTTGCTTTATAATGAATTCCATCTCAGTACTTTTTTATTATGGGATTCAAGAAGAAAAAAGAATAAACATTTTTTTATAAAGCGCCTTCACAAGATGGGATTCAACCACTCAGTATTGCAGTAATTTAAACATAAATCTGTTTAAACCATCATGTAAAACTACACTGAGGATATCATACCCAGACATAATGATCTTCCTCAGGGCAACATGGACCTGGCTTCATTGGAATCTCATGAGAAGGTGGTTATTTCAAACTTAAGGGTCAAGTTAGATGTTACTTTAAAGATTGATAATATCAACGAGGCAGTACAATCTTGGTTTCTTTCATCTTTGTTTCCGAGTGATCTGGTTTCTAACGCACATGTGGAGATAGTTCACATGTTCATCGCTTCCCTCTTGGATTACTGTAATTCCCTTTATTTAGAAATGAACAATTTGTTGTTCAAAACTCAGCTGCTAAATTCACAGAGCAGGGCTGCCTTGTTTGGCCTCGTTTTACTTTAGGGTCAAATATGAAGTTCTGGTGTTTGCTTTTAGGTCTCAGAGTTACAGCTGCTTTGTTATCTTTGTAATATTATCCGTTTACTGTGTCAGAATAAATGGAGAATCTGTTAATCTCCAAGGACAAGCTGTATCACAGTGATCCTTCAACATTAACCCACACAACGCAGAAGAGATCCAGTTACACCTTTGTTGCTTCAGCTGTGTAAAGTCCAGGCTTGTTAATAAAACAATACTGAACTAGCATTCAGTTCTGAGGACTGTCATCCTCCACAGCTCAAACTAATTTGGAAGCTTTGCGCTAAACACTGTTAGCTTTGAGATGTATGCTTTTTGATCATCTGCACAAAGATGTCCTAAGTGAGCTAAAATAGTCATATCTAAATCCCTAGGTTTTATTTTGTTAGCTTAAATCACGGAGGCACAGCTCTGGATGGTAGGTGCAGAAGCTCTTTGTGCACCCCAGCGTTGTGCACTATTACCAGGATGAAAACAATAGCTTTCAGCATGTCTATAAATAAACATGAAGACTAAGTTAAGAACTGAATCAGACTGAAGGAACTGAATTACAGGTGAGAAAAACCCCTTAAAGCTGCAAACATTTTTTCATGCCTCTTAACATCGTTATAAGATAGTATAGCTATTAATATAATGTGGAGATAAATCAATCAATCAAATTTGTTTTATATAGTGCCTTCCACTGTTCTTGTGGGAGCCCAAGGTTCTGAACAAGACTTACACTGAAATCATAAAAGAATTTTTCAAAAAGAATTAATGTAATGCTTCTCTTGCATTTGTCTCAAAACCTCCAGCAACAACACGGCTCAAACCAAAAGCAATGATTGGACCTTCCGGTTGTCGGTCTTGCCTAACCGCCACACTTCCCTGGGTCCTCCACTCATTCCACACTCGTATTTAGCAACAGAACACCACTGGTGTGAGAGGTTCTCCGCTCAATAACAGAGAAGGACAAACAGCCGGCTGCTACCACGTCAACTTTAGGACAAACTACCAGAGTCCCAAAAAAAAAACACCATTTGAAGTCACGGACAACAAAAGACGTTTGGACCTAGAAAACGGTGACTGGTGTTTAGCGCTCTCTCGTTTCCTCTAGAAAAAATGCGGGTTTCCGGTTCCAGCGAACGCGGCCAGGGGAGGGGTGAGCGTTCCGTGGCCGTGTTTGCGTTCAAAAGCTAGCTTGTTCTGTTGATTTGCCATTGCAGCTTCAATTTAAGATCATATACTGAGAAAATATAGAATATAAGTAAAATTACCAGGAGTGACACATTATCAGAAACCAATTAAATGCCACATTTTTCTTATTGTCACCTGTTTTCATTGCATGAGGTAGCCATATTGGATTATGAGGTTGGCGCAGGCAAAGATGGTATTACAGTTCATTTTCATGACTTGAAACATCCAACTTTTCATTTTTATGAGATGCAGACTGATCATAACTCTTCCACACATCATTTCTTCCTCATAAAAAAGAGCAACACTCCACTTTGAGTCAAAAAGGCACAAATGCTGCATTATTCTATATTCTTAATCTCGCTTCTCTCTGTTGCTCAGGCTGTTTTTACCCTCCCTCTCTCTCGCTGTCTTCCATTATCAACTATTCATGTGAGTTGCTGTAAAACGCGTAAACAAACAAAAAAGCAATTAGCCACAACAACATGTAGAAGAATGATTGTGAATAAACACAAAGAACAATGTTCGTGTCACCTTTTCATGGAGCAGACACGTATTTTCCTCCGGAACACGAACCTGACAGCATAAAGCAGCAGAAGAATCCAGAAAATTGGAAACATTTGAATTACTGCATAAATCTGGAGGTTTGGCCCTTTTAATAGAGCTGAGAATTGCCTGGCAATGAAGCAGGTGCTGCAGGAAAAAATTGGTGTCATCCTTGAAAATAATCACTTAGTTCGAGTCGACCTGCTTGGTCGGACACATGTCAAGTAAATCTAAATCTGCAGCGCGTCAGGCTTCCAGGAAATATGGCGTGACTTGTATCTGACACGAGGCCGTGCTTGAAGTTGTGAGTTGGAGTTGGTCAGCCTCCCTCCTCCGAGGCCGAGCCAAGGTGCTGACCCTGAATATGTTTGCATGTCGGGGAGTTAATAGAATCCCTGGAACGTCGGAGCGGAGTGGCGTCGGGGCGAGGGACAGATCATAGCCGGCTCTGATTACACTCGGTGACTCACTCCTTCCGCATTTTCATGCAGAGAAAATTTAATCCCACTTCAAGGCCGTGGCAGGAATGTGTTCCCTCAGGTTTTCCCTGCTGGAGACGTGACATAAAACTCTTTTCTTCCACTTATTCGATTAGATCTATTTACTAATGACGCAAAATGAAAACCCGAGCTCAACAAACTAAATCCTGTCAATAAACACTCAGAGGAAGTGTTTGTTTTTGTCCGCTGTTATTAGCGAGTCCGTCCAGGCTGAGAACCTGTAGTAATGCAGATGTCTGCTGGCTCTTCCCCTCCCCCCTCGGTGCTTTATCTCAAGCCTAATTATTTCGATTTACCATCCTGGAGATGGATGAAAGTTGCCCCTTTGCTGGCTACCTCCCTTGTTTCCTTCTTGCATTGAGTGGCCTTATTTAGCATCTGCTGGGTTCTATAAAAAGACCGTCTGGCTTCCTGATCACTCCCTGAAAGACAACATCGTCTGCTGCTCTCTGAGGTTTCCATTCATCTCAAAAACAAAAGATTCATCCTCGCATTTTTAAATGATTTTCTCTTTTATGTTGTCTGAGATGTTGGGTGAAGCTTTGACCTTTTGGTGATGACATTTGGGATAAAATCTCTGAAAAGACAACGTCCACGTACCTCGGTGGATACGTTTTCATGTTTGTTTCTGAAATCCTTGTTTTTATGGAGCTTCAATGATGGAAAAAAGGGAAAAGTTAAGTTTTAAAATGGAAATAAAATCATGATTTACACAGAAAAAAAGGCAAATAAATAAAAAAATAAAAATACATAATAATCCAGGTCCATTCTGATGTAATCCACATGTCTAAAAAGAAGAGGGAATAAGTGCAAATAATGGTGGTGACTTTGATTTTGTTCCTTTTAATTTATTGTCTCTCTTTTCAGCATCATGATTCATTTATTTACACGTTTTCACATCATTTGCAGATATTGTCGAGTAACCCCTCTCTGGTGGTCGGCTTACCTGATTCTTTACCTGTTATGAGTTGAGTTAGACTTATTTTTCTAACTTTTTTATTTTTAAAGCAACACAGAGCAGTTTCCTGCTCATCCGCCCTACTGGTTGAAAGTGGAATTACAACTACTGTAAATAACCCTGCTGCAGCCTGCTGTAGCTAGCACTAACAACGAGCTAACGCTAACATGAGCCAGCTAATACTAAAATAAACCATGAAGTAAAAAGATCAACACTGTTGGACAAAAAAATTATTACTTACAAGTCCAGTAGCAACAAAGCCAGGTCACCATCAGTCCGTGATTTTTTAGCCTCCTTTAGCTCCCTCAAACTAGCGTAGGCCACGCCGATGTTCACTCTGGTTTTAGCTCTTTGCTTCGCCTCTAAAGACATTACTCTGTTACTTTTACTTCCAGGCTCCGCCATGACGCTAACAGAAAAAGCAAACTTCTTCTTTTTGTGCTTTTTATTGACGATCGGCAAACTGAAAATGCTAACTGCTAGCATTACAGCTAACAGCTGTAAACCAGGTAAAGAGCTCCTCCTATAGAGCACCTACCCGCTCCACAGACTGTCTAATGTGGTTTTCGGTCAGCAGAGGGCTGCAGAGTGGTGCCAGATAAGAATCTGGTCAAGTTTCAAAATCAACAATCACTGAGATCAATGTTAAAGCTCTAGGTTAAAGTTTAAAAAACTATCTATTCCCACATAGCAAATTTGGTCTGGCCCACACATGGCACTTACACCCGGCCCACATACTGCAAAGAATGACAGCCCTGTGGTTTCCAGAGGTGGCCCACAAATTTGCTATGTGGGTTGTTACGTAGCCCCTCCCCCATTATGAAACATCATTAATATTCCAGGTACATTTTTTTACTGTCTGGTCTTCTTCTAATACTTCATATAATTTACTACCCAGTTGTCTGAACCCGTGTTTTCATGTAAAGTTTTAGTTTCTCTGTCGATTTTATTCTTTATATTTTAGCACCAGCGTCGCCCCGACTCGTAGACGCGCCGTCAGACTTTAATTGGATGTCTGTGAGACAGGAGCTTGATTTGAAAATTAAAGACATGCACGGTTCGGATGGCGTAGAGGAGGAACAACAGTGAAAACATGATTGCTAAATGTGTGTGATTAAGGCCCGATCCATGCTTAATGAGCACACTGCGGCGACATCTCTGTTTTTAAACCAGTCTGAGCCCGATTGATCCAGCGTGATTTATTTGCTGCAGGGTGTCTCTTTCCCTCCGTCTCTGATCCATACCTCCACTTAACTCATGATCTGACAACTACCCGCTTCTATCGGTGTGCTGCAGCTGATGCACGCCTCAACAGCAGGCTGATAAAACACAAAGGTTATTCCTCCAACCTCTATCGATTCGGTATTGTTACCCTTGTCACTCGCCTGCTTCCTCGTTAGGGCTTGAGTGGAGGCTGTGAGGGAAATCTTAATCAGACTTTGATGATGGTATTGGTCGCTGTGATTTTGGAAATGAGAAGTTCTAGTTTAGTTATGCAGGAGAGAAGCTGGCTCCTGCTTTTATAGTGGCTTCAAATTGGGTTTCTAATCGCAGAGGAGACAGACACTTTTACAAACACAACATGCAAGCCTGGAAAATTGTGTTTTCACACTTTCCTGTTGCTAAATGAGTAATGCTAATGTTAGAATTTTGTCTAGCAAAACTGATAAAAGAATCCATCTTCAGAGCGTCACACGGCCAAAGCTACAGGACAGGTTCCGATTTTAAAGGTCGTTTTCTTTTTACTGAAAAGTCCTGACAGCTGACTCTCAGAGCGCGCCTCTTGGAGCCACGTTATAAATTATGATTATTGCTTAAAAGCTTGGAATTTCACCTGACAAGCCCCGGAGAGGCTGGCACATATCAGGGGGCTTCGGCACTGCTGCACAGTGGCAGGTAATGAATGGAAGCATCGGCGAGCCCACGCCAACGAGGAAACCGCATTGAGGAAGGGCTGCCTGTTTATTGGTGCTTAATGAAAAACAATTTATCTAAATCACCACCAGGGAGAGTTCCTGCTCAACGCTCCGGGAGGAGGGCTAGCGGTGCCGTCAGTGACAAATATTCTGCCGTTCCTCCACTCCAAATGGAAGTGACGAGAGAAAACAGCCGTTTGGACCAAATCCACCCAACGGAAGAAAAGGCTTGTTGGCTGTAAAAATTCATCCTGATGGACCGGCGCTCCCGGCTCGGTCCGGTTAGGAAGACACAATTATAATGTGACCCACGGAGGATTATCACCGGGATCTTTTTACTGCAGAACTTTGTTTTGGTTTTCAGGCCCGCATCCTGCTAGATTAAACCCATTTCCAGCTCGAAGGAGAAAATCGATGCTCACCAACAGTTTTCAGCAGGCTGGAAGCACCAAACCACCAGCGGATCGTTTAACGGCCCACACAAACAGAAACATGTTTTTATTTCACTCCAGAATGTGTCACACTGCAGGTGTGTCTATCCAAAACACAAAAAGAACTCAAAACTATCAAATCTTACAGTTCACATGTTATCCTCTCCATCACTGGTGATTTGGTAGAAAAGCAGCAAAGACTGAACTTCCAGCTTATTAACTTAGTCTGTAATCCCACATTTTCAGCTTTAAAAGGATACTATGCAGTCAGTTTTGGCTTCTTCTTAACACCTCCTAGTGTTCCGTTAGTGCGTTCGTCTTTTTAACACCTTAATCTAACAGCTGAAATGTCTCCTAAGCCGTCATTAGTGTCTACAGGAGCGGTTCATCACTAAATCAAACATATCAGCTGTGTTCATGATCTAAAACATGCAGGAAACATGCTGGAAGCAGACTGCAGCACCAGGCATGTCAGCTCCAATTTACTAAGTTCAACAGGGACCAGACCGATACTCTGAAGTTGTAAGTGCGGTATTCTGGCCACAGAGGGCGGTGGGGGTTTGAGTGACCGTGATTTTAAAGGGTCATTTTAGCACAGACTAGCGTAAGAAAATTATTTTATAATATAAATAAGTTGCATAGTGTGGCTTTAAAGCAGCATTCCGCAACTTTGCCGTTACATGCTCTCTGTCGCCCTCTCAAGGCTTGCTGCGTAACATCACTGTCGTAAAACCAAATCTCTCTCTGGGGCATAAGAGGCATGTTTACATTCCTAATGTCAGGCAAAACAACGAAAACAAACTTTTCCACCTCCACACATTGAATAAATAGTTTTATCAGGACTGTATAACAACTTTATGCCCGACCAAACACAATAACCCTGGTGAAATCATTTATTACTTACCTAGCCTTTAGCAGCACGGCTAGGTCAGAGTCCGTAGTTCATGCTGTTCTTTCTAAAAGAGCTCTTCAGGGAGGAAAAGACGGCCCAATAATAACTCTGGTCTTTGCTCTATGACGTTCTCCTTTGCTTTCCCTGTATTCCTCTGATACGGGATTTCTAGCTTTCTTTGGTGAATCTGCCACTGCTAAACAGAGTCTACGTTATACAATTATGGCAAGCCAAAGGGATTTAAAAAATGCGCGTTCTAAACTGGCATTATGTCTGCCAAAACATGCGTTCAGGACGCGCATTTTGGCAGACACAACGCGCGCTTTTTTTTATCCCTTTGGCTTGCCATATTCTGCCGTAAAGCAACACGCAGTCAGTACTTCCTGATGCTAATATAGTATTTTAAGTTACATGCAGGTGGTGACAGCCCAGCCTTCAGAAGGTCTGAAGAATCAGACGTGATCCGATTGTGTAATAATTCAGAAAGGTTAAAAAAGCAAACTGACAAACTGAGTTGATGCAGAAGGATCCTGACAGACATAATATCAGATACTTTGCTGCACTGGTGGTGATCTGACATCATCACTGCAAGGTCGTAAAACGTGTTGGTGGTCCAGGAAGGAAGCTATGGTGATTTCAGATCATGCACATAAACAGCTGATCTGTACCTGTAAAGGTCTCAGATGGTTTTATTTATTCTGTGTTTGAGTCCGTGGTCACGTCCTGTCCTTGGTGGATTTTTCTGCTGCTCTCAGTTTTTTTTTTTTTTACGTTTTAGGATCAGCATCTTTGGGTCCAACTTAAACATAATGTTTTTATTTTCAAACTGTAAAGTGACTTAATTCTGCTTCAACTTACATACATGGTTCTAAAATATTATTATTCACATGTTCAAAGACCTTAAAGGGATATTCCACCCCTAAGTGAAAATGTGTCTGTTGCCAGAGTTAGATAAGAGGGAAAAAGCCTTTTGTAACCAGCCGTGTCATTCTCCTAATCCGGCATTAGTCAGTTAGCTTTAGCTTAGCATAAGCAATGTAAGTGAATGGGAACAGCTAGCATTTGAATCATTCAAATTCAAAGACAACTACTTCCATAAAAACTATATTAGGTGTATTCCTGGTCGGTTTTTGAAGGAGCAGCATAGTAAGTTGATAAAAAAAATGGCCGAGTACACGACAGACAGACGAAGTGTCTTTTGGGGCCGCTGTGTCATGTTCATCACTCCAGTTCTTGCATCTCTACACTGGGTCCCTGTTAAGTTTCATGTGCAATTTAAGATTTTGGTTCTGCCTTACAAATGTTTAAATGGCCTTGCACCTGTCTATCTTTCTGAGCTTCTCGTGCCGTATGTTCCATCTCGTGTACTGAGGTCGGCTGACCAGCATACATTGAATGTCCCTATAGGGCGCGGCTACAGAGAAGAGGTTTTAGGTCTTTCTCTGTGGCAGCACCTACTCTTTCTCCACATGTTGCCAATCCATATTAGACAGGCATCATCTGTTGCTACCTTTAAAAAGCTACTGAAGACTTTTTTTATTCAAAAGCTTGGGGGTGATCCTGTTTTTTATCTTTTTGTGTCTGATTTTAGTTTTGTTTTTATTTCATGTTTTTAATTGACTGTTGTCATTTTATTGTATTTTTATTTATTTATTTTTTGTTAAGCACTTTGGACAACATTGTTTGCATTTAAAGAGCTATATAAATACATTTGATGATGATGATGATGTAGATGATCTGGTTATTGAGGTCACCAAGGAAAATTAAAGGCACAGTGTGTAATATTTTTACTTGTTTACTATCAAATTCTGCGTTTCCCATTCACAAACTTGTCCTTTTTTATTAGTATTCCTCTTAGCTTGAAATTTCACATTTTTATATACATACAACTTCACTTTGGGGTGGAATATCTCTTTAATGAGAGGCTGATGATAGAATTTTGCAGTCTGAGCCTGTCAGAAATATTACTGTCCAACGATAAAAACCAAAATAAATAGGGACATTGCTGCAGTTTTTGTTTATGTTATATCAAATATTCATGATCTCTGTTCCTCTGAGGTTCACTGAGCTGTTTGGTCTGAACAAGAAAAAGTTTCTGATGAGGAAAGTTAAGAAGTTGCTCTGATTCTTTTGTCGTACGCGTGTTCAGTGATAAAATATATCGTTTTTTATTCTCTTAACTCTTCAG
>SSNS01000378.1:397035-431024 GCA_006937985.1 Aphyosemion australe
AGTGAAATGCTGCTGTTACACTATAAATGCTGCGTGTTATTATGGTCTGGGTCGCTACAAACACAACCCCTGAATGTTTCAGACAAACTGTGGTTTGATGATGATCCTCAGAGCCTAACCCCCAATCCTATTCATAGGAATTCAGATGAGATTCAAGGATTTCATATTTGAGATTTCTGAATGTCTTTCTTCAAATATCTTGTAATAAATGTGTTTTTAAAGCAAAGCCGAGCTCGATCAAACCTTCACAAACACATAAGAGCCTTTTCATTCTGTTATAATGCAAATGTCTTTTTTAGCTCACAACATTACAAAAGTAATACGCCCAGATGGATTTAACGGGAGACAATAGGACGGTTTTAGAAAGAACACAGTTTCCTAAATTATATTACATCTGCTTTGAACGGTTTTTCTTCATTCAAGCCAAAATTCCTGTGACCGTTTTTATCGGCTCCACAAAGCCTCTAAATGTCATTAGCTGAAAGATATATGCACTGGAAATCCCTCTTCCCTGTTGAATCCTGCTCCGACCACGGCGGCGCCGGCAGAAACGGTCCAAGCATGAAATTACGACTTCTAACCCCGCAGAGCCGTTAAATCTGAAATTAAAATTGCATAGAAAGAGGAAACGCTAACGAATAACTCCTCACCGTGCAAACTGATAAGGTTAATAACACATTGTGTGTTTGGACTCGTGTTTGGCTGCTAAATCCCTCATTTGTACAACTCTTCATTTCAGCTCCAGCTGGTGAAATAACCTGTTGGCTTTTCTAACTTTGGAGTTTGGTTTCGGTCTTTTCCGGAGCGGAGATGAGGAGTTTTCACCTCAGAGTGCACAGAAGGGTCCGCTGAGCTTCGGCAAAACCTGTTTGCCAAAAGTAAACCTGCCTTGTGCCAAACTGCTGAGCCTTTTGGCGCCGGCGCTGACATCTTATTTCTGTCTCCTCTTCTTTCTCCACCTCTTTGCTCCAAACTCCCGTTTCAATCCATCTCCCCCTCATCTTAAAAAACCCTGCATCTCATCTCCTCGCTCTCAGATTATGGTGCTGACAGATCCGGAGTTCGAAAGCAGCGTGCTCATCAGCACCGACGAGGGCGCCAGTTACCAGAAGTACCGCCTCTCCTTCTTCATCCTCAGTCTGTTGTTCCACCCGATGGAGGAGGACTGGGCCTTGGCCTACAGCCACGACCAGAAGGTGAGATTCTTCTTTTTAAGGTCGTCTGGGTTCATGTGGAGACTTCACCATATTCCTCACACCTCAGACGTTTTCTTCTACAGATCTCCTCTCAAAACAAACCTTGTTAGGGTCGCGTCTTTCCCATGGAAGTACGGATCTGAGTATTTAGTCCCGTGGTTTATATAAAACTGGCTTTTAAAGGCCTGAATGATGATGGGTTCTCCTGGAAGTCAATTATTTTCAAATATACCAAAGAGTTCATCAGAGCTGCACAAAAGCAACGTGTCTGAATTAGAAAGTCCTGTTACATGCAGGAGGACGCGTTAGCAAACCAACGTTTAACAGACATAAAACCTGAGCCTTCAGGAAGTATTAAATAAAAAAATGTAAAAATAAAAGTCCAGAAATGTGACGCTTCTGCTCAGGAAGACTTTAGAAAACCGGAAACGGTGAAAGGGGTCAAACGGTGCACCTGAACAACACCGCGACCAATTAAATTAAAAATAATTAAAATGACTAAAAGTATCCAGAGAAGCTGTGAGGCACCAAAACTTAACCCTAACCAAAATGCTGAGAGTGTCACTAACAGGGTTTATAATGGGGAGGGGGTCAAAGGCCAACCAATGTGGTCCAGCTTCATCAAACTATGACTGTTCAGTCGAGTGGGAAGCAGCTGGGATGAGGATCTACAATCCAAGGCCACGGTTTTCCACTGGAATATGGTGGATTTCCAACTCTGGGTTAGGGGAGAGGTCCTGCCTCAGGTGGAGTTGGGAGCTGATGATCTTCATTCCAACCCTCAGTTAGTCATCATGAGATCTGCAAGGTGGTCAGGATCAGCCGTAGAGACGGAGCGAAGAACTCGGACATCTCGGACAAGAGCTTTTTCAGACTGAATGCGGATCGGATGTGGTCCAGTTTCCGTATGGTTTCCACAAAGACCAAAGATCATTGAGCCAAATCAGAGCATTCACACTGGCTGTGGAGCCCCGGAACGTTTCCGCATGGAGTCTAGTTTTTCCAGACGTCGCATGCAGAGTTAAAGAAATTACGTTAGCAAGACAGGAAGTGAGACGTGTTTCAGCGAGGTACATATTTCAAAATAAAACCCGTGTTGCATTATTTTTGCTGGCTTTAGTTTCGTTATTAATGACGGGGATATCCGTTCATGTTATTTTTACAGGTATGGTTTTAAACACTGTCAAATTTCTAATTATTTGGAGCTCTTGTGGGAACGTCCAGCACACAAACTGCAGTCAATGTGAACGGTAGTCCGTCTGGAAGCTGAACGGAAACCGGATGAGTTTTGGGAATGTCCTCCTTGGACGAGCCGATCCAGGAGGGATGGCGGAAAGGGTGTTGGAGGTGACTGTGAAGAGAAGTAGAAGATGAAGAGAAGATGTAATTAACTTATTAAATGTGTTAAAAAGTGAAAAAAAAAAACACTTTTTACCACATTGTTGTTGTAACAAGGAGCTAAATGTCTCCAGATGAAGCTGTTAAGATGCTACAAAATCCTGATCTGACTTGAGTTTGTTGTAGTGAAACAATGTTTCCAGGTTTTTTAATATTAAAGACACTAAACATTATTTACCGTCCTTTTATTTTCCCTTCAGTGAGACGTTTTACTTCTGCCTACAGGAGAGCCTTGGCGGTTCACAGACACGACGGCTGTATAATGAACACAAATGTGCCAAAAGTAAAACTTGTTAACTTTTGTGGACTGAACCTTTTGACTCAGCTGAAAGCTGCTCGAGTCTAAATGTGGCTCTTTTTCCCACTCCAGTCATCATCCAGGTGTCACCTTCACTGGTCTTTGTCACACAGTGTGAATCTCTGCACATCGTTTTCACACAGAGCTCAGAGATTGGGCCTTCAAATGTCTGCCATTAAGGTCAGAGACCCTGATCCGAGCGCCAAGCGGCGGCTCTGCAGGAGACGAATGATTGGTGAACGGAGGAGCATCAGTCTGCAGCGGCTCCGTCAGCGCCGCGTGAGTCAGATCTAACGTTTTCTCAGAAGAGGCGCGAGGCCGGCTCTGCCTGGTTTTACTTTATTTATTTCGAGAGGAAAAAAAACTGCAAGTTTGACAAATTTGGAAAATAATGAGTTAGATTTAATTACCAACTGCAGAACAACATTAATAAAATGTCACTAATTTATTTTATGCATAATTCAAATGCACTTCTGTTTTGCGGTGATGTCAGTAGTCTGTTGCAAACATGTGGACAGATGTTCAGCATTAACTCTACAAGTAGATTAAAGAAAACACGGCTTCATGATCGGAGACGTTAATGGAGTAATCAGACTACTTTTCATTGCACAGAACTCAAACTCACATTAATATCGTTTAAAGGTCAACTTTACTCATATTTTAATACATTTGCAGTGGTCTCCAGTAGGAATGAATGCTTTGTAAGTCGTACTCTGGGGAAAAAGCTCTGGTGCGCCTGGTTCAGGAACTAGAAGTGAGCCAGATCAGACGGCAGGATCTGGAGCCTTACTTCCTGATATGTGGACATCTCTCCTCTGATTGGCTAACAGCAACACGACTCTACCACTGACTCTGTTTGCTCTGCAACGTTGATGTTTTATCTCCACAAATAACACAAGCCTGGAGGAGTTCTGCTGTGTGGCGGAGTTGCTAATGCTAACGTTAGCTTCTACTAGCCCAGACGTTCTCTGCTGTTTCCTGGACGCTAAACCAACAACAGCCTTCCCCGTCGTGAGTCAAGATGGGTGAGTCCATGAATGTTAAGTGACAGTGTGATGTCACACTGTCAGGATTTTCTAATCGTAGAGTTTCACCATCTATTTTCTGTCAGAAGCTAATGCAGGAGATAAGTGGAGGAGACTATTTTCATGTTTAGCCTGCATGAAAAACTCAGAGTTACTGATTAGAATCAGAAAAAATCATTAAAAAGTGTTTTTTCAGTGAAGTTGACATATTATTTATTTATATTTTTAAGCATTGCTTTCTGGCTCTTTCTGCACACAAACACTAAACACCGATCAGTTCCCTTCTACTTTTGGGGAATCATCAACACGTTTGACTAACGGTTGGGAAGGACTGCTCTAACTTATAAAAGCATTAGAAACCTCATATGTTTGTAATCTGTATTTCATTCTCGATTAGTCGTGTCTTTGCGGAACTCATGCGATGAGTCGAGATAAAACATTCTTTTCGATTGATAGTCTGGATTTAAAAACATCCTGGCTGCGCTCTGGGATTTAGCAAACCCTCGTCTGAATTTCTTCTCAGTTCTGTGATTAAATAAAAGCTACATATGGATCTGAAACGTTAAATGAAAATATCAGCCCTGCTGCTTTTTCTTCCTGCATGTCAACACATTCATGAACTACCCCCCCAGCTGAGCCTCGATTGAAGCTGTGAGTGGAATCAAAGTGAATTAAAATCCCAATAAGATGCTGGTTTGTCCCTTTTAAGTGACCAGATGAGGAGCATATTTACAACCCCGTCCCTGAGGAGGCGGCTGCAGCATGTGGACGACGTGCTCCAGACGGTGGGAGTGAGAGTCCGTCCAGCAGAGGTGATAATCACGCCTGCGCCTTTTGCTTCGGGCGCCAAGTTGAGGACGTAAATTAAAGCCACAGAAACCATTAGCCTCATAATGCCCGTTATCACCGTCCACCTCATTAAGGCTGAGCGGCTGCGTCCGAGTCTCCGTCGGCTCGGCCTTCTTGAACCTTCTACTCAGCCGCTTGATGTATTTCCCGCCTCCTCGGCTGCCATGTGTTTAATCACTGAGATCAATGGCTGTTACCACCATTGATCTTGCGAGTCCATTTCATGGGCGACTCGGGAGCAACTCATATTTCCTATAAGCTGTAATTCTTGTACATAATGTAAGCCGCTACGGGCGCTTTTTAATTAACATTAGAACAGACGGTTTGAGAGTTATGCAACAGTCGTGGCCGGCGAGGACGTTTCTCCACATGCAGTTTATCAGAGCCACGTTATGTTTTACCCAGAACTTTGGCTGAAGGCAGTCGGTCGCTCTTTTAACTCCACCTCAGATCCGACTCCACAGGAAGCTGGATTTCCTAAAACCTGGATAAGAGTCTGAAGCAACAGTTTGAGATTTTAACCTGATTATTATTCATGTGGATGTTTAGTTTGACGTTCAGGGTTAGGGTTGTTCTCTCAGGGGACGGCTTATTGATTAGAAACTGGCTCGAGACGGTTTTATCTACAGGTGAACACGACCTGTAATAATAAATGACTGGACGCCAAAGCGCTTTACACTGTCAGTCATCCACTCACTGGTGGTGATGAGCTACATCATAGCCACAGCTGCCCTGGGGCGCACCGACAGAGGCCACCAGTCCTAGGGGGGTGAAGTGCCTTGCCCAAGGACATAACGACTGACACAAACAGAGCCTGGGTTTGAAACCAGCAACCCTCCGGTTACAGGGTAAGCTTCTGACACCAAAAATGACTTTTTTTCCATTCAAATCAAAATTATGTCAGAGTTTTAGCATTAAAGACTTTTCTGCTTTTCCCATTTTTGTCACTTAAATGTTTCCGATCAGCAAACACAAAGAAACCCGACTAAATGAAAAAAGCTGTTTTTCTCAGATAGAAAATACCAAACATGCCCAGATTTACTCCTGGTTTTTCTACCCAAACACGGATCCTAAAGAGGGAACGCTGACCCAGTCAGAAACTCTGTATAATGAGATTAACCAGCGTTCTGTGAGTAATGTAGCTTTGTCATTTTTATTAATCAGACATAACAGTCAGGACCATAAATATTGGGACACAATGCTAACATTTTTGGCTCTATACACCACCACAATGGTCAATGCTCATATTCAGCCAAATGCTTCAGAAATTACTGGATGGCATTTCCAGTGCAGATGGACAATGACCCAAAGAAGCCAAAGAGTTTTTTAAAGCCCCATTCCTTAACTTTGCAGTTATATGGTCTCTGTCGCCCTCTAGAGGCTTGCTGCGTAACGTCACTGTCGTAACATTAAATCTCTCTCTGGGGCATAAGAGGCATGTTTACATTCCTAATGTCAGGCAAAACAACGAAAACAAACTTTTCCACCTCCACACATTGAATAAATATTTTTATCAGGACTGTGTAACAACTTTATGCCCGACCAAACACAATAACCCTGGTGACATCATTTATTACTTACCTAGCCATTAGCAGCACGGCTAGGTCAGAGTCCGTAGTTCATGCCTTTCTTTCTAAAAGAGCTCTCCAGCGAGGAAAAGACGGCCCAATAATAACTCTGGTCTTTGCTCTTGCTCTATCACGTTCTTCTTTTCTTTTCCTAGATTCCTCTGATAAGGGATTTCTAGCTTTCTTTGGTGAATCTGCCGCTGCTACAGCGAGTCTACGTTATATAATTATGGCAAGCCAAAGAGATAAAAAAAATTGAAAACTCGCATTATGTCCGCCAAAACGCTTGTTCAAAACGCGAGTTTTGGCGGACATAATGCTCGCTTTTAGAACACGCAAGTTTTTGCCTACTTTGGCGTCTAAACGCGCGTTCAGGACACACATTTTGGCGGACATAACGCGCGTTTAGAACGCACACTTTTTTTTATCCCTTTGGCTTGCCATATAGGGCCAAAAACTGTATAGTGCGGTAAATCAGACGTGGGACCCCCCCAACACTAACACAGGTACGAAATTGAACATAATAGATAAACTTTACAAAAAAGCATAATTTTAAGGTGTAAAAGTTGCAGAATGTTGCTTTAAGGCAAAGAAGTGGAATGTTATGCAATGGCCAAGTCAATCACCTGAAATCCGGTTGAGCAGCATTTCACTTGCTGAAGACCAAACTGAAGGGAAAAAGCCCCAAGAACAAACAGGAACTGAAGACATTTGCAGCAGAGGCCTGGCAGAGCATCACCAGGGATGAAACCCAGCGTCTGGTGACTTCAGGCTGGAACTTACTGCAAAGGATTTGCAACCAAGAATTCAAAAGTGAAGATTTGATTTATGAATATTATTCTGTCCAAATACTGTTGGTCCCTTAACAAGTGGCAAGTAGCACATATGCAACCTGTTGCAATTCCTGCACCATTCACCTGATTTGGATGTAAATACTCTCAAATGAAAGCTGCAGTTGTAGCACATCGTGTTTGTTCCATTGTGGTGGTGTTTAGAGCCAAAAATGTTGGAATATTCCAATATTTATGGACCTGACTGAAGTTTATAAAAAAGTGACATTACACTAAAAACCCAGCTGTAGGGTCATGCTGGAGGGACTATGTCTCTCTGACCAGGGAAGCTGGCCCAAGTAGCCGGGGAGAGGGAAGTCTGGGTCTCTCTGCTTAGGCTGCTGCCCTCGCGACCTGACCCTGGAAAAGTGGACGAAATTGGATGGATGGATGGTTTTTCAGTTACATATTTTTTATGCAGACCTTTGCTTTTCAAGGGCCTAGATATTAAATACTAAATGTAATCAGGTTTCATTGAATGCAAAAGGACAAGAAGTCTTTCAGAAAGACAGCAGGAGTTTCATCAGAGGCTGAATCAACAGTTTGGTTCTGTCAGAGAGAAGCAAACATGCTCAGCAACATAAACAAGCCGTTTGTGTCCCTGCAGACGGGATGGCTGCGGCGCTAACACACTAGTCATGCAGCGCTCTCTCACCTGGTGAAACCGCTCTGGATGATTTTCTCAGGGCTGTCAGCGTGCGTTATGTGTGAAATATAGTGTGGAAACACGAGCGTAGCTGCTAAATGCTAATGTCAGCATGTTCACATACTAATTTCCCAGCACCGCGTTCGAGTCGTCAGACTCGTTTTCAACGTTCACCTGGAGAAAAATGATCCAGTTTATTCATTTGTCAGTTTGAGACGGTTTTTCTGTAAGGAGCATGTAGGAGAACACGTCAGTGAGGTCCACCGCGCCGACTCTGACACATTTATATTAAAATAGCACAAGGTGTTCGAGTCTACTGGACCGGAGGATTAAAAAACAAAAAGTGGCAGAGATGCACACTCATCTTTTCATTTACATCTGAAAAACATTCTGAGAGAAAAAAAAATGAAATCACTTATTTTCTACAAGAAAACATGAAATGAGGGTTCTGCTGCGTCGTAAATAAAAGGTTGTGTTCAGCCTGAGGAATTTTGTTTAGCTTTAAAAACAGATAAAGTTTGGTCTAATTTGAACCTAAACTGAGAAAATTCATGAGCCTTGAAATGAAGAGTTCTGCCTCTGGGTTCTGAGGGTTAATGGGTCGGCCGTCGGTAACATCAGAGTTAAGGGAGCTGTGTGAACCACGCTGGGGGGGGGGGGGGGGGGGGGTGGGGGGGGGGGGGGGGGGGGGGTGTCTGAATCTGGACATATTTGAAAGATGCAAAAACACGTTTTTCATGTGATGGTTGAAACAAATCCTGCGTTTTGTTCCTGCAGTAGAACCAAGTGTTTTTATCTGAGAGGATCAAAGGATGAAGGTGAGGCAGCGAGTAGAAGCAGGTATCAGACTAATGTCTGTTCAGTTGTTCCTCACTAAACGGGTGACTGTTGAGATCTAAACACCAGAAGGCAGCAGACGGGAGTGAGAACCAGAGCAAAGGAACGGAGGTCTAGATATCCAGAGAGAACTGATTAATCACAGGTGAGCGGCAGAGCATCGGCAGGTGAGCTGAGGGGTGATTAAGGTCAGAGAAAAACAAACATTCTGATAAATGAATTAAACTTGTACTGGAATAAAAATGACTACATAAAAAAGAAATAAACTTTACTTAAAAACATCCTCCAACAGTGATAGTGGGATGATAATCTAGAATAAAAATCCACAAACCTCTGCTGTTAGTGTTGATAACATCAACCCCCTAAACAGGTTTTTTATCAATAAAAAAATCTATTAATGCAAGAAAAATAAAGTTAAGTTACAAAAATGAGGAAGCAGAGTTGTGGACTGGAGTCACATGACTTGAACTCAAATCATTAATTTATTAAGTTAAAGAAAATTTCAAAGACTTGCACTTGACTTGAACCTGTGTACTTGAAAAGAGTTGATATTTTATCTAGTTTGAAGCATCTATTATTTAAGAGTTGCCCACTTTTAAGTCATTTCACTCATCCTGGATTAACAGAGACGTCTCTCTGTAGGGTAGTGTGTGTGTGTGTGTGTGTGTGTGTGTGTGTGTGTGTGTGTGTGTGTGTGTGTGTGTGTGTGTGTGTGTGTGTGTGTGTGTGTGTGTTCGAGCTGCAGTACAGCCAATCAAATTATTTATAAAGAGTTAAAAAGCCAGCTTAACCCTCTGTCTTTGCTGCAGCAAATGATATTTATGCTTCATGAGTCATTTCTCTCAGGTACATACATTAAAAATCAGTTGACAACAAACAGAACAAAAGGTAAAGCATGATAAAAGAGAATTACAGTCAGGTGGAATAACTGAAGCTGCATAAAGAACGGTGAGTAGTACTTCATTTTGCTACGATGAGACCGCTAACTGAAGCTAACGTCACCTTGTGAGCACGTTCTCCAGACTACGTTCATGATACTGTTTGGCTTTAACATGCATGCTGTTTTTGTCATGCTGTTCTAAAGCCTGTTTTCCAAGTGCGTCCCAGAGTAACAGGCAGCTAATTAGCTCAGGATCGTCGGTCTGCTTCAGAGAGAGCGGGTTCTCTTTTATTGTTTCCAGCAGACAGAACCTTTGGCGAAGAGCAACAATTGAGCTAACAATGTTTTTATTGGACGTCTGGAAAAGAACTCGGTGCTGTTTACTCGTTGAGAACGTTGAGTGTTAACGTTTATTCAGGGGAGTCCGATACGTGCCGGTTCTTCACGAGACACAAGTCATAGAAAATACTGAAAGAACGACAAGATGCACGTGTAACATTTAAAAAAATGACTCCATGTGACTTGAAATGTGAAGTTTCAGATTTGGGACTTGACTTGAAACTTGACTTGGGACTTGACTTGGGACTTGAGGATAGTGACTTGAGAATTACTTAAAGGTGAAGCGGTCGATGTTTCTGAGTTTCAGGGAAGAACCGCCCTCTCCACATTCTACCAGCTCTTCCAGCGCCTGTTTACAAGCAGCTGCCGGCTGTAATGTGTAATTGTGAGGCCGTAAAAATAGCATGCCGAACGTTAGCTTACCTCTGGAGCAGTCGGCGTTGTCTGAACCAGACCTCGTTTGCCTCTTCCTGGTTTCCGTGAGAGCGTGGGGGTGCACGGAATGTGCATGCGCAGGAAGTGAAAACTAACCCAGGATTGGCTTCACCAGAAACTGACAGTTATGCAGACCAGTGGTTTAGATGGTCCACCCGGAAAAAAAAGATCGAATGCTTCACCATTAAGATTTGCAAAACAATAACTTGGCTCCACCTCTAACAAAGATACTTGAGTTGTTGAGTAAAATGTCCTGATCGCATAGCCGCGGGAACATATTTTCAGCAGGGGGTGCTGAAAAAAAAAAGCTCAGCTGCGCTCAACTCGTTATGTCCAGGTGAATCATAGCGTACGTGTAGTATACGCATTGATACGAGTCTCATTATTAGAAAGAAGACACACTCCAACTCTTCAGCACTGCTCGAAAACCTACGACTCCCGTCTGCAGTTGACCAATGAAAACACAACTTTGAGACGCCGCAGCAGCAAGACTCCGCCTCTCTGAGTTTCCGTTTCAAATCTTATATATACAGTCTTTGGTTTCAACTTACGGTATGTTTAAAATGCGGATTATAAACAACACACCAGTTTTTATTTTTGTTAGGAGCCCAAATAAAACCGGAGTTATACTAAAATAATGAATGGGTTCAGTAGCGTTTTGTTGCTGAGGGACAGAGGATGCTGCTGCGTGACCTGACAGCAGGTGTCAAAAGGTGCGCTGATGCGCTGTCACTGAGACAGACGGCAAAACTTTAGATATTGGAGCGATCTGTGGCAGATAGATAGTTACTTCTCTGTAGTTTAGTGTTTTTTATGTATAAAGGAGGATGAGAAGGATGGATGTCCAGCAGACAGATCAGCTGTTTAGCTGTAAGACGGGAAAAGGAGACGCGCAGCTGGAGTCTGAGGCCAAAGCGGATCAATTCTTCCTCTTTGAGGAAGATGAGCTAGGTCATGAGCTGACACTAAAAAGTGTTTACTGTGGCGCCTTTTTCTCTTTTTAGCGTTGTAGTGCTTATCTGTAACGTATGCTTTTTGGGGGGTGCGCTCGTGACATGGCATGTCCTCTTGGAGCGAGACGTCGTGCAGTCTGGCTCACTGAAAGGTTGCGCTGTTCAGTGTGGCACCTTTCTGGAGTTCTCACAGTGTGACATGAACAGTGTGGTCCCGTGGCTGGAGGACTATAAAGACATGCAACAAGCGTTTTATTCATGGACGGAAATGATGGTAAACGTGGGTTTAGAGGTGGTGAGTGCACGAAGAGGTGGAGGAGAATGAGGGACAAGTTTGTTGGTGTTAAAAAGTCTCTGAAATACAATAAAAAGCACAAAATAAACTGCAAATAAACTGTCAATGCACTATCTTGGACCGGATACATGACAATATACCCCAGAACTTACTGTTGCTTGCTGCATCTCCTTTTGTTTTCTCGAGGCTTCCCAAAAAAGTCTAAAATCCGCTTTTTTGCCATAGTGGTAAATAAATATTTGAGGTCACCAGCAGGGGGTGCTGCAGCCCCTCCAGCACCCCTACTTCCCGCGGTACTGCCTGATCGGTCACAAAAGAGCTAATGAAGCCAAGGTCAGGAGGCTGACAGTTACACGAAAACAGAAAAAATAACAAGCAGCTCCTCCATCAGACCGATTAAACAAATCAAACAATAAATCAATAAATAAGAAGCTGGAAAATTGCTGCATTTTTTTGGGCGAGAAACCTAAACTATAAGAATGGATGCACGAAAACAAAGGAAACTTTATAAGACAATCTTGTGTCGATGTGTGCTGTTAAAACAAGTAAAAGTAGTTTCATTATCCCATTTTCCGCTGTGACCTTCTGCTCGATCAGCTTCCTTGTTTCAGTGGTAAAAATGGTGGAGTTGAGAATCATCAATACCCATAAATCTTCATTGGAATCCACCCAATTGCTGGTAAAAAATCCAGTCTGGATCAAAGCTTGAAAAAGCCCAGAAATCTCTTCTCTGCTCTTTTCACAGTCTGAGGACCTCGCTGCAGCTGCTTGACTGATGTAAAATATATTAGCTGAACGTGCCCTTAAAAGCTTGTCTACAGTGCACCGATGCTATGGCTCTTTCATGGCATTTTTATTGATTTGGTCTCCACAAACAAATCTTGAGTGACATATTTTTGTTTTGCTCTCGTATGGTGGAAACATGCCTGTCAGGTGCCTGTTGTGACTCGGTTAGCTCTGCTACGAGCGAGCCTGCAGACACAGACGATGTATTACCTGCTGATCTGACCAGCATGCACAAACACTCGCCAGCTGCTGACAAATTGAAATTCGTCTCCTTCTCATTTCCTTTGAAACCCCGGCAGCAGCAAAAGAAAAACGTGCATTTGAGAGGAACAAAGAAAGAGGTTGCATGTTGAGAATAACGAGCACCAGGGGTAGAAGTCTGGGATTTTATGACTCCGTGGTGGAGCAGAACATTTCCCAGGTCCAAGTAAACATTTCATTTGTGTTTTTGTATTTTTTCTGGAGCGGTGGTAATCCATTAACTCTGGAGCATCTACGGCAGGAAGCCTAGCGTCTCCGAGGCGGCAGCAGCTTTATTACGGACTCTGACCTGGAACACGTGGGATTGAACCAAAGCTCTCCGTGGCACTGAGCTGGCAGCCGCTGCAGATGGAGGGATTAATGCCATTAGGCAGGTGATGGATGGCTCCATGTGAAGCAGTAATAACACAATAGATCATCACTAAATGATCATGGACCGAGCCGTCTTCAGAAGGTTAATTCAGACGGCGGAGGAAGGAAAAAAGAGGCAAAAATTTGTAAAAATGCACGTTTGCTGTGAAATAAAAAGCAAACAAAAAGATCAGAAAGCAGCGGAGACAGAAGTGTGTAGGAGGTAATTCTGTTCCACGGAGTGGGCTCATATGAAAAAGGAAAATAGGCAGAATCCACAGATCAAGCTCGGCTGTGATACAATAGGAAATATTTTATTACATTTTCTTGTTTCTATCTGGAATGATGAAACATATAAAGCAGCTCTGAAATCAAAGCAGAATTATGGAGAAGCTGCGTGCGGAGGAGAGGCAGGCAGAGCAGATGGAGGAACCTCAGCGACGGAGCGGCAAATGGAGACGAGCTGCCAGGCCAGCGTAGAGAGAGTCAACAGAAGAAAGCAAACTTCTCCCGCTGCTTGTTGAGCTGCGCAACAGATAAGAGCCGAGTCTTTAAATAAACTTCAGGACAACAAAGTCTAGAAAGGACACTTCTCTCTGCTCCGTGTTTACTCCGGGGATCCAAGACTCGGGCTTGCAAAAGGAGTTTTTATTAAAAAAGATGCAAAAGCTGCTTATTTTAGGTTGCTCTTCTTAAAATGTCCCAGGATTTACTGAATTATAGCCGGATTTTCAACATGATTTATGACTGGAGAAACTTCTGTTCAACAGAAAATCTGTAATCTGTTCATCTTCCTATAAATAATCCAGCTTTTGGACAAAAACTGGAAACAAGAGCCTAAGGAAAGAAAAAAATGCAAGATCCACAAAACTTATATTCACCCACATTAGCAAAACAACAGGTTAACCACTGGATGGATCTGAATGAAACTCTGGATGAGTGCCTAAAACTGATCTCCTTTTACAGTCTACCTCATTAAAGATGGACGCCACGTCTAATCAACGTTAGCAAGCGCGAAGGTGGCTTGAATTCACCAATTATGTTATTGTAGCTGAGATTCATTCACATCACAAACCGGACTTCACTTTATGTTCAAGATTTAATTAAAAAACAGCTGCAAGCCCATCATTTTTAACATAAATCAGGTTCCAGAGATGATTTATGGTCCTTTTAGTGACACCTCAGCAAGGACCAGTCACGATGTTTCAGGTGGTCGAGTTTTCAAACCTGAGGTTTGTTCTCAGAGATGGAATAAGTAGTGAAACCTAAATGAAACATGAACCAGTAAACAGATTCATTTAGCCAAAATAAAATGGAAATAAATCCAAAAATGCAGCTTTTACTTTGAAAGATTTCTGTTCAGAACAAGTGACTTCAATTTGACAAGACTAGTGACGACATCCTAGGTATTAAAGGTATTTGTCAAACTGAGAAATAAATAAAAAAAATTTTAAATGTAAAAAAAAACAATAAAAGGCCCCCCAGTTTTTCACCAGGGGCCCAGAGCCCCTAAAGGTCCAATCCCAGGTTTGCCCCTGGAACCCGTTTTGTGCTTCCTTTATGGGATGCTGAGACTTTAATCTGAATATCTAGTTTCTTTTCGAAGAACAAAACTGAAAGATTAGCTTTGAATTTGGGTCGGATTTTAAATCCGCCACCTCATCATTTTAATCCAGATTATGATGATGTTTCACAAGAAAAGAGCCAAAAAGAAGACCCTCCAGGACTTTAATCACACTAACAATGGCTGATGTGAAACGGTGGGTTAGAATCGTGTTTTAGGAGTAAATCCGTTTTCTGTTACCACGCCGACAGAGATGAGCGGAATCATTTCTGATATTTTTGTTCTCCGAGGGGGGATGAGACATTTTTATCCCTCGGTGCTCTGTTCTTCTCTGGTAGTGAGATGAATTCCACATTTTCCCTGAGTCCTTTACTTGCTACAGGAAGTCAAATTGTTGGTGATTTTAAACAATTATGATTTTTATGTATTTACTTTATCAGTCATCATCCTGCAAATGAAGCTGTCAAAGAAAACCGACAATAATCTCTACAGAGAAAGTTCATGTTGCTGCTGGAATCAGATCAGTCTGGTGGATGAATCATCCCTTTAAAATATAACAAGAAGCTTATATAATAAACATCTTCATGTTGAAAATGACACTGAGGTATTATTCATGGTTTTATTTTAGAAATGAGCAAAAAGAGAACGGTGAGTTTTCAGATCCTAAACTGTGGTGCATTTTGAAAAATGTTCAGTTTTTTTCCACAAGATTGAAAAAAAAAAACCAAATCTTTGTAAATTTTTCATTTCACAGAGAATAAAGACATAAAAGGACATTTTCTCCAAACGCTCAAATCATTTTAAAGGTGCTGAACACTAATTTAATCAATACATTTTGCAGCCTCTAGTAGGAATAAATGCCGCGTAAGTCGGACTTGGCGGGGTCGGATGCGCCTGAATCAGGAAGTACAAGTCAGCTGAAGTAGAAAGCAGCTTCAGACGGCAGGATCTGGAGTCTTAGATATGTGGACGTCTCTCCTCTGATTGGCTAACAGCAACACGACTCTACCACTGACTCTGTCTGCTCTGCAACGTTGATGTTTTATCTCCACAAATAACACAAGCCTGGAGGAGTTCTGCTGTGTGGTGGAGTTGCTAATGCTAACGGTTAGCTTCTACTAGCCCAGACGTTCTCTGCTGTTTCCTGGACGCTAAACCAACAACAGCCTTCCCCGTCGTGAGTCAAGATGGGTGAGTCCATGAATGCTAATTTTCAGTGTGACGTAGATCTGAGTGGCTTTTCTAATCCAAGAGTTTCTTTGTCTAATTTCTATCGGCGGCTAATGCAGGAAATAGGGGTAGAAGACTATTTTTGCATTATTCCTGCATGTGAAACTCAGAGTGACCGATCGTATTTTAATAACAAATAAAAATTGGTTCTCAGTAAACGTCACCTTTAAAGCTGTTATAGCGAATCTACAGAACAAGCTAGGTTTTGAACGCAAACACGGTCATGGAACACCCCTCCCCTCGGGTATCTTCACCGAGATGCCTTTGCCAGAACCAGAAACCCGTGATGCTGGAGGAAACGAGAGAGCGCTAAACACCAGTCTCCGTTTTCTAGGTCCAAACGTCTTTTGTTGTCCGTGACTTCAAATGGTGTTTTTCTTTTTGGGACTCTGGTAGTTTGTCCTAAAGTTGAAGTGGTAGCAGCCGGCTGTTTCTCCTTCTCTGATGTTATTGAGCGGAGAACCTCTCACACCAGTGGTGTTCTGTTGCTGAATACGTGAGTGTGGAATGAGTGAAGGACCCAGGGAAGTGCGGCTGTTCGGCGAGACCGACAACCGGATGGTCCAATCGTTGGTTTTGGTTTGAAACGTGTTGTTGACGGAGGTTTTAAGACAAATGTGATAACCACTTTATTCATTTTTTTTCATTTTTTTTATATTCCACAATTTATTTATGCTACATTATGTTAGAACGTTGTTAAGAGGCATGAAAAAACATTTTTAAGATTGTTTGTTTTCCAAATTTTCTATTGCAGCTTTAACTGTTTAAATATAAAAGTAATAATTAAACAAATCTAGCTTCTAAAACTCAACTCTTTATTGTCTAATTTCAACATCAAATTAATAATCAGTTTTATTTCATCATGTCATTTTATAACAATCTAACAGTAATAAGTACATAAAACTTTCATGTTTTCTAGATTTTAAAACTTATGGAACAACAAACTGGTGCCCACGAGCCTCCAGTTCCTCCATAATCTGAGCTAATCCCAGGAGACCAGGGCTCATCTGGCCAGAATATTTCTTTCTCTGCTCTAAACCCACTGCAGGTAACATAAAAGCAAATGTTTCTGTTGATTTTAGTTGATTATGCCGTATGAATTATTCAGCGTGTTCCAAATGCTTAATGAGTCCCGTTCTTTCAGAATTAGCTGCACTAAAATATTGCTGATGTTTGTGTAACCCTTGCCAGAGGAATTATAACTATTGACTCAACTTTCTTCTGCTGCACTCGGCGACATACCGCAAAACCCCAAACAATCATTAACTGGGTGTTTTACACACAGCTTTTTCTCTGAAATCTTTTATTAAGCAGCGCTTCCCTGTTTGGTTTTCCCTTACAAAACCTCAAATGCTGCAGTTTCCAAGGCGCCGCAGACAGGAATCCTCCAGGGTGTGACCTGTTTGTTTATGACCACCTCCAGGCCGGGTTTAGGGCAACATTAGTAATTTACTAATTGGAGTGTGAAATTATTGGGAGTCTTCCAGTGTAAAATGTCATTGCACAAATAGGGAGGATAGGATCAAAGATTTATGGCTGAAAAGTGCTGCGTTACCAGAAAAGGAAAAAAAAAACCTCGTTGCAAATCCCATCTCCTCCCAGGCTCTTATAGTCTCAACCCCATTTCCCTTCTCCTTCCACCAGCTCCCCCTCTAATGATCGTAACAGGCCTCGCAGCCCATAAATCTGAACAGGAGGGAAACTAAGTGTCTCATCATTATGCGGCCTCCACCTATCCTCTCAAAGAGCATCCTTGTAAGGCCCTCAGGACGGCAGCAGCACTTGTTTAAATCCAATCTCATTTCAGTGAGCTCTTCATCACTTCTCCCTGCTCCCACCTAATGACATCCCCGTGTCATATTGTTGTCTTATGTGTAATGGGGATGAGCCGAATTACTCTTCCGCTTGACCAATAGTGAAGACTGAGTTAAACTGACAGAGTAATTTTCGCTTGAGCTGATGTTGTTGCAGGTGCTTGCTCTCTAAAGAAGTCCAAAAGTCTCCAATCAGACATCTGTGGTTCACGTGTTTATGCCTCACACAGAATCACAAAGCTCTGCATTGATTTTACCAGCCCTGTGTTGCAGCTGAAGGGTTAAATGTCATGGAATCATGGTTTCAATGGATCTCTCATAACAAGCAAAGTTTCACCAGCTGATAAAAGAGCTGCAGAAACATCCAGATCAATTTCAGAACAGCTTGATGGTTTAAAGATGCACTTGAATTGAAAGAGAGCCACTTCTGCCTCGTTTTTTCTATGGTCCAAATCTAGAAGTTGTCTTAATGCACTCAGTGATCCATGTTTTATACCCGTGTACCAGTTAATAAATGGTTTCCTTTTCTATTAAAGGGACAGATGTATGTGCTAAAATGACCCTTTACAGGGTGAATGAAAGGCCACCCAGTCCCTGTTGCCCCTGTGGCCAGAATATTCCACCTGCAACTTCACAGTTGCCGGTCCGGTCTGTTGGGACTTGACATGCCTGGATCTGGAGTCTGCTTCCAGCATGTTTCCTGCATGTTTTAGATCATGAACACAGCTGATTTGTTTAATTTAGTGATGAACCGCTCCTGTAGACACTAATGAAGGCTGAGGAGACATTTCAGCTGTTAGATTAAGGTGTTAAAAAGACGAACGCACAGCGAGGAGATAAGTTTTACGTTCGGTTTTGCCAACGAACACTAGGGGGTGCTAAAAACAAGCCAAAACTGACTAGTGTACCTTTAAAGCTGCAATGGCAAATTTGGAAAACAAATTAGCTTAAAACATTTTTTTCATGCCTCTTGAAAACATTCTAACATAGTATAGCTATAAATAAATATATTGTAGAGGTAAAAAAAATGGAAAAAAATATTCAAGTGGCTCTCTCTTATTTTTCTAAAAACCTATCGGACCAAAAGCAACTATTGGACCATCCGGTTGTTGGTCTCGCCGAACCGCCACACTTCCCTGGGTCCTCCACTCATTATGCACTCACATATTTAGCAACAGAACACCACTGGTGTGAGAGGTTCTCTGTTCAATAACATCAGAGAAGGAGAAACAGCCGGCTGCTACCACTTCAACTTTAGGACAAAAAAAAATAAACACCATTTGAGTCACGGACAACAAAATATGTTTGGACCTAGAAAACGGCGACTGGTGTTTAGCGCTATCTCGTTTCCTTCGGTATTGCGGATTTCCTTTTCCGGCAGAAGCATCTCAGGGAAGATACCCAAGGGGAGGGGTGAGTGTTCCGTGTTTGCGTTCAAAAACTAGCTTGTTTGCAGATTTGCTATAACAGCTTCAAAAACTATGTACACTTAAAACCAGGAGTATTCTCCTTTCATTGCTGAAAAGTGAAGCCATAACAGTGTTGCCAGAAGTACGATAATTATCATATTTGTAGGATAATTTAGCCCTATGTACGATAATTTTAGCCCTTCATTGTGTAGAATCTGCGGCTGCGGATTGCATCCAGAGACATTCCTACAGTTAAAACTACTTTAAAGACTATAATTTTGCACTGTTTGATACTAATAATGAAGCTGTGGGTCATCAGACATGTCAGGATGCAGCTAAGTCGTGTACGATCATCTTTACCATTTCCAGTCTGGCAACACTGAGCTATAGTGTCTCGTTGACCAGCGCTGCCATGTTGTGTCTGAACACTCTTTTGTTAGAACAAGTTAAAGATAAATGATTTTTTGAAGCTCAACATGTTTCAACAGTCTTCATCAGAAGTGTCGTCAGGTGTTGGTGTGACGTGTCGTCATTGGAAAACAAACCTGGACCTCCATTCTCCAGAGGGCGTGGCCTGCATCCTCATCCTTGGCTTCATTTATATAGCACGTCCACAACTACGCAACGTGCTGTACAATGCACACATGAATCATTTACAAAAAAACACCAATCGCTAGGTTAGCCACGCCCACAGCCAATGCCTGGTCTCACTTCTGAAGACTGCAACTGACATTGGAATCATGTCAAGATTATTTTTTTATAAAAAAGAACCTGAACATAATCTAGTAGCTAAAGCGGGGCGCGCATTGTGCGACTTTTTCACTTGTTGTACTTAGCTCCATCTCAACGTCGTAGGGCATAGCTCACGAGTCACGTTCTCACACTGTACGTGTGGTAGCGACACGTCGGACCTAAAAATTTGATAAAAATAGTTTTAACGCAACACGCCCGACCTTTGAGTCCAAAAAAACAGAAGACTGTTATGTTGTTATTGATGTCTGCTGTCCTTCAGGCTTGCCGTAGTTGTAGGACACACGGGAGTTTATGGGGGTTGGAGGAGAAAGAAGAATGAAACGGTTGCTAATCAGGAAAATCGGTTTAAAACGGGCCAAAAATCGTGTACGGCCGGCTTAAGACAATAAACATTTGAGCCTGCAGCACATAACTAAGAAATATGTGAATCAACAGGATTTAACATCTAAAAAACACATCTGAGGTGGATTTTTTATTTACATGGAGGAGGCGGGACTTATATTGTTCTGCAGCCAGCCACTAGGGGGTTGATTGTTGGTTCTGGATTCAGCTTCTGGGTTCTGGTCAGATGTCTGCTAAAGCGCGTTACCTGCAAGCCTGCCTCAGATCTGGTTATGCTTTATTTCACCGTCACAATTTTATATCATAACCCGTTATGTTTTAATTTTATTTCTTATGCCAACTGCTCAAAGCCGGCGTGGTTATCCACACAGAGGCACCTTTTCCAGACACGTTTTCCTTCATGGGCTTAATAAAAAAGCTTTTCTTCATTTCTAGAGTGTGCAGTACTCCAGTAGATTAAATCATCTAGGGTTGGGACAGTTGCCAAAGTGAACACCAAGTCGTTGTGTGTATTAGACAGTACCTGTGGGTACAAATCAACCAAAACCGCAAAGGAATGTCTTGGATCTGATCCAGTTCATCCTAAACGGTGACTGGAAGACTTAAAGTGTGCACAAAAGATCAAATATGGTCACTTGTCCCATAAAAGGTTTAACTGGAAAGTTGGCCGCCTGGTAAAAGATGTTTTAGTGCCTAAAGCAAACTAAAATAAAACAACTCCAAGAGGATGTTTTAATACAAAAACAGAACAATAATAAATAAATAATAATCTTTTTTGACACCATTATTATCTTATATTAATTAACTAATTTCCCCAAACGAAGAAAATTTAACAAACATAGTTTATCATTCTACTTTTTCTTGATATACAAATTAAAAGCTTCTGAATGAAACCTAAATAAAGCACAAACCTTTAGAATAAATTCATCAGGAGTCTGGAAGTTTTAGGAAACAAACGTGAGAATGAAGACCTTTAAGTGGTTCAAGGTTTTACTCCATCATCACCTCCAGGTTGTCCATTAGCTTTAACATCAACACTGGATCAGCTCAGAATGACAGGACAAAGACGCGTCCCTCATTAGAGTCTAAATAAAGGCATAAAGACATAAAAAAATGTTCCCAAAGAGATATCAACTCATCAGCTGCTGCATGAAACCAGAAGGACAAAATTGATACTCAGATTAGAGCATCAGCTTCCAAATTATGGCATAAATTAGTTGTTTCTGCAACAGGAACTCCTAGAAACTTAGAGTAGATAACAGATCAGAGCTGAGAGAATGTACAGATGCACCCTAACTCCAACCTGAAAACTAAATCTAACCCTAATCCCTAACTCAAACACTAAATCTAACCCTAATCCCTAACTCAAACACTAAATCTAACCCTAATCCCTAACCCGAACACTAAATCTAACCCTAATCCCTAACTCAAACACTAAATCTAACCCTAATCCCTAACCCAAACACTAAATCTAACCCTAATCCCTAACTCAAACACTAAATCTAACCCTAATCCCTATTTCAAAGACTAAATCTTAGTAGGGCAGCAGTAGCTCAGGAGGTAGAGCGGGTTGTCCAGTAATCGGAAGGTTGCAGGTTCGATCCCGGCTCCGGCCAGAGAATGCTGCTGTGTGTCCTTGGGCTAGACACTTAACCCGCCTTGCCTGCTGGTGGTGGTCGGAGGGACTGGTGGCGCCAGTGCTCGGCAGCCTCGCCTCTGTCAGTGCGCCCCAGGGCAGCTGTAGCTACATTGTAGCTCATCCCCACCAGCGTGTGAATGTGTGTGTGAATGGGTGGATGACTGATTGTGTTGTGAAGCACCTTGGGGGGTTGTAGAACCCTAAGAAGGCGCTATACAAATACATAACATTTACCATAAATCTAACCCTAATCCCTAACCAGAACACTAAATCTAACCATAATCTCTAATTTGAAGATTAAATGTAACCTTAACCCCAACCCGAACACTAAATCTAACCCTAATCCCTAACCCTAAGACTCAGTTGAACACTAAATCTAACCCTAAACCCTAACCCTAAGACTCAATTGAACACTAAATCTAACCCTAACCCAGAGACTAAGTATCTCTCTGGGTGCAGGAGTGCTGCTCTCTGACACTCAGATGTATTTGTACACATGGTTTGGGTCATTTGGGGCCCTGAACAGAAAGATTATAGCCAGAGGCTATATCCATCCAGCATCCCACTGTGTTGTTGGAAATTGTTGGTCCTAATGTGACGTGGGGGGGTTCCAGTTTTGTTTTCTTGATGTTTCTCCTGAAAAATGATGCAGTTCAACCAGCTGAGAAGAAAATTGGACATATATTTCAAGAGCAGCACCACTGTTTGTTGCAGCTTTTCTTTGTTGGCCTGAATTTTCCTCAGAAAACCACAAACGGATGCAGGAGCACGTCTGGATCTAAAATCTTTGGGGGGTTTTAACCGTGGACATGATGCAGGAGGAAAGGTGTTTTGTGTGTGAGTCTTTCTAATCATGCCCTTAACATACATGACTAGAAACACCAGTTTACACTTTTATTTTGACTTCAAGCAGGAATTCTCCCACGAGAAGCCGACAGCTCACCTAAACTGTTAAAAATGAAGAAAACCTGGCATGAAGGCTTTTCAGGCAGCACCAAACAGTCTCTCCAGTCCCTTCAATATGCAAACATTGTTTGACTTAATCCACCCTAATGATGCAAATTTATGCTTTTAATTATTTCTAGCTGAATCGTATCCTGGCTAAACGTTCTCAGATATGCAACGGGGACATCAGACTCAATAAAGAATTCAGACAGAGAGGGGGAGGACATTATTCAGGATTACTTTTCTTATTCTTTCCTTTTCATTTGCATCAAGTCCCAGAAAAGAATTAGCATTTTCCCATTTTGTACTATTCCTAATAAGTCTGATATTGTTGTGTGTGACTGCTGAGGAGTCCTCTTCAGATAAGCTGTTTTAATTCAGACCTTATTTTAATACGAAGCAGCAGATGTGTGGGCTCTCAGCTGACACCTTATTTCTGAAACTCGGCGTGACACATTCAGCCTCTGAGAGGGTTTTAACAGCAAAACCTTCACTGGTGAATCAGCTGCTTTTTATGTGATCAGAGTCAAGAGTCGCGTGTTTCCTTCTGCTCCAAAATAAGAAAAGAAAATCTATTTCATGAGTAAATTTCAAACATATTTTCCATTAAAAGGTTTTTAATTAAATCTAAATGATCATTGCCTTCTTACACTAATCTCTTTATGTTTGTAATATTTGTAGTTCAATCATTTTATTTGTAGTTTTTCAGTAGTAGTTGGGTTGAGTTTGTCCTGGAACAGAAACAAATTATCATTAATTATTGTAATATTGTCATTTTTCTTTGTTTCTTCTGTAATTGTGATGTTCAAAAGAAGGGCGTTAGCTAAAAGACCCAAATCCTCTCTGAGGTTTTTTAAAGGTGCAATATGTAAGAAAGAAGTAAGAGTGAACTCCTGTGGTCAAATTTGGTTACTGCAGTCCATATTCCATATTAGCAATTACTAGACTTATTATGGTAATATTTCTCCGGCACTAGTGGAAGTGTGGTTGTTTGCCGTCTTGCTGTTAGCTTGCTGTTATAGTTCTGAACGACTCGTTAAAGGAAGTAAAACGCCACGATTGACTCATTATTCGCTTCACACACACATTTCACTGTAATGTCGAGTTGTTGGTAATTGAAAAAGAAGCTTGAGATATTTTTAGAGATGACTATTTGCTTCTAATTTACCGTTAGCATTGTTAGCTCAACGTTAGCCTCTAGCCTGCTTCACCCGATATTAGAGTAAAACAGAAAGATGGCGTGGCTTCTTAGAGGTACAAGAAATAACTTCTGGGTCGCTCCTGTTTACTGGCTTCAGTTCTTTAAACAACTCTGAAGCTTTTTGCCTGCTGGTGTCCAATTACAAATGCCGGCGCTGCAGCGTTAGCTCGGCGGAGACTCAGCTACCTCACAAACTCACACAATGTAAACAGTAACTACTTCCCTCCCAACCGGCTGAGAAGGAAATCTGTTTCAATATAACCTTCCTGCCAACATGAGTGAGACATTAGACTGTTTTGTAATTATTTCACTGTAGAATTCTTACATATTGCTCCTTTAAGGTAACCAAATATATGAATGAGATGTAATTTGAGTTTTTTTAATAATAAAAGCAGCATTAATGCAGAGCTGGTACATTTTCTACATGTTGAACAGCTCCATTCAGGAATGAAGCCAGAGGTGTTGTGAAGTTTAATTTACAGCTTGAACAAGATAAATAAATAAAAAAAAGCTGATAGAATTAGATAAAAGAGCTACAGACATGGATAAAACTGTTGGTGCCCTTCGGCCAATGAAAGAGAAACCTACAATGGTCACAGAAACAACTTGAATTTGACAAAAGTAATAATAAATATAAATTCTATGAAACCATGCTTCAACGAAATTATAAATAAATAAACTCATGGAACAGGCCTGGACAAAAATGATGGTACCCGTAACTTTATAACAACCTTTTGAGGCAATCAAACGATTCCTGTAACTATCAGTGAGACTTCTGCACCTCTCAGCAGGTATTTTGGCCCACTCCTCATGAGCAACCTCCTCCAGTTGTCTCAGGTCTGAAGGGCACCTTTTCCAGCCGGCATGTTTCAGCTCCTTCCAAAGATGCTCAATAGGGTTGGGGTCAGGGTTAGAATAGAAGGCCACTTTGGAATAGTCCAATGTTTTCCTCTTAGCCATTCTTGGGTGTTTTTAGCTGTGTGTTTTGGGTACTTGCTAAGCAGATGGTCACAAATTGGGATCAGATAAAAATAAAGTTTAATAGGATGTTAAATTGGGAAAAAGCCTTAATATTCAGCATCTCTGCTCATTAGATTTAAAACTTCATCATTAGAAAACGCAATTCAAACTTTATTTCATTTTGTGTTGAACATAAAAAAGCAACAACAGTTTTAATCAGTTGGTATAAAATTATCTTCAAGAAATGATGAAATTCCAATTAAAGTATCTAAGTTACCTCCTGGGACACAGAAACCCTCTTTTTGCATTAAACTATTTTATTTGGTCAAATTTCAAACTGCCTTTATGGAAACTGGATTTAATTCATCTTTTTAACATACTCTGAAGTTGCAAGTGTGGTATTCTGGCCACAGAGGGTGGTGGGGGTCTGAGTGACATTTCATTAACCCTGTAAAGGGTCATTTTAGCACAAACTGGCTCAAGAACATGATTTAAAAATGTGAAAAAGTTGCATATTATGGCTTTAACAAGATAAAAATTTAATAGAAATTTATTTTAAGACCTAGCCGACGACAAAATGTTGATCAAACTACTTAAAGTTGTTGGTATGAAACTGTAGCTGCAGAGCTGCTGCATGTTTTTATAGAACAGAGTTCATCTAATGTCTGTGGGTGGGGGTTAAGGTTATGGATAGGGGATTCTCTTGTTGTTTAAAATGAAGTCAGGTTTATTATTTTTATTCTTGACAGATGCAGTTTTTGTCTTCCTGATTCGTCTGAACGCTTCAGGTTTGTCGTCTCTGAGCGGTGCGGGATGCTGCACTTATTACCACTCTGCTCTTTGGCTGTGATGTGATGAAGCGATCCGGCATGGCGGGGATATTCTTTTAGGGAGTTAAACAGGTGGCATTTCTGTACTTATCTCTGCACTTTCGCTGCCGATAAACCACACCTGACAGGTGTGAATGATGCCGTCTCATAATATGTGTTGCTGTTATTTTTTTTCTGTGTCCTGGAAGCTGTTGATTCTTCCTGCAGACCTCTCATCCACTCCCAGCCACTCCCTGCCCTGATTGTGTGAAAGGTGGAGTTGAGCTGGAGCCAAGCGGCTGCTCGGAGCTGCAGTGCATTTCTCAAGCCAACGACTCTCCAGATGGCAGGTATCTTTAGAGCACAGCTCCTTTGTCCCGGGCTGCGACAGCTCTGCTGTGCTTCATCGAGCTGCAGCAGACCCTCCCTGCCAGGACACTTTAATGGACTTTAATTTGAAACACATGATCAGGACAACACAGACGCGCTCCGTGCTCGCACAATGAGGATAATAGGAGCTCCTCGTCATGCAAATGGCTGCAGCAATTTATGGTGTCAGTTTTCTCTGCAGACGAGTCCAGGGTGAAGCTGGCTGCTTTGTTTCACGTGTCGTGGTTTACACGCGTGTTACCCGGCTCAGAGCACGGTGGCGTTCTGGGAGGCAGCTGATTTTTAATCAGCATGCTTTTGTTTTGTTATTTCACAAATAAGAATAAACCCAATCACCTAAAGCAGAGGTGAAACAGAATTATTGTGAGCACGAAGCTCAAACTAAGAAATAAACATTTCTGTCTGATGCCAGAGAAGCAGGTTGTTTGCATTTGAGCTGGAAACTGTTAGCCTGGTTAGCCATTTTATATATGTAAATAGTCTGGCCACGCCAAGAATAGAATCCCCTTCATTAGTATGAATGGTAAATGGTTTGTATTTGTATAATGCCCTTTAGAGTTCTACAACCCCCCAAGGTGCTTTACAACACAACCAGTCAACCCACACATTCACCCCCTGGTGGTGATGAGCTGCCAGTTCTACACCACTGGTGTTCTGTATCGGGTAGACGGGGCCTGGGGAGGGGTGAGGTACGTGACCCTGTTTGCATTTAAAAACTAGCTTATTTTTCACATTTGCTGTTACAGCTTTAAACACAAACCCTGTCATTAAAGTAGCCTCTGTTATTCCACAGACATCATAATTATTTGTCCTGTGCTGCTCGCGTTTATAAGGAATCACCTGCTCCAAACGACATAAACTAGCTAAACTACAGGACTAAGTACAGATTAAACTAAACTACAGTTAAGCTGGACTTTGGTCGGACTTATTTAACATTCTCTGTCAGAAACGACCCGGCCCGTCTCTCCTGCCTCCAGAACACAAAACCTCTGGATCTTTTCTTCTGATTGCTTAAATCTCGTCTCTGATTACGGCTGCAAGCAACAGTTATTCTAATTATTGATTTATCTGCTGATTATTTTGCTGATGAAGTGATTAATTGCTTCTCTACATAGATGCTTCCTCTGATGTTCCAAGGTGACATCGTCCTCTAAGTTCCAACAACCAAACAAACAAACCCAAACATGATCTGCTGACGTGGTTTTAAAGCACAGAAATACAGAAACGAGCCAAAACAAGATGAAACACATCAATATTTCATCTGTGGTCTATCAGTAAATCAGTCACTGCAGGATAATTAAAGAAGAAAAGATTATAATTGATGTTCTTGAGTATTCAGGGTGAAGACCGAACCGACACGTCTGATCCCAGAGCAGATCCTCCATCCCTTTTAGGAACCTGATGGATGAAATCTGAAACTAAAGTGTTTTCTGGAGGATATTCGCCTGCGTGTGTTTATGGCCTCTGACTGAGAACACAGACAGAGTAGCGTTAGTAAAACCCTCGTATAGACACCCCCACACATAGAAGCTCCCGTACGCTCGTGTTCTCAGCCGGCTCCATAAAATGCGGAACATAAAACCGGCCCTCACTCCCCCCCCCCCGTGCAGGATGTGCCCGGGCCGTGCCAGCGAGACGTGTGATTTAAAGCACTGTACACAGAGGCATCAAGAATTTATGGGAGACTTAATTAAGAGTTATAAAAGTGACTTATAGTAATTGTGTGGCACACGGGGGCCTATAATGCAGCAGTTATCATTTCCATAACTCCAAAGTCTTGAATCTTTTCTCAGAACTTTTATGTATTTTTGGAGCCGTGCTGCTTTGATGTCGCTGCGAGCAGCTTCTCTGTGAGGTTGCTGCTGCAAATGAAACAAGGCAGAAAAGCTTGTTTTCATTCTCTCCCTCTGCAGCGCGTCACACTAAAGACGTTAACGGCGTCAGCAGCAGAGTTCTGACGGAACTGGACCCGATTCCGAGCCAGACGGGATTGTAGGAGCTGACTCTTATCGTGAGAAGTGTCAGATACTTTTACGTTTAATGGTTGCTGTATTTTTATTACAAACGAATGCGAGTGCTTCTGAGTTACATAACAAACTTTAAATGAGCTCCTAAGGCTCCGACACGGTTGGCGCCGAGCTTTCAGAGTGTTTTAACGTTCCACTTAAGCTCTGCTTGGTTTCCTGAGCAGAACACAGCTGAAGAGTCATTTAGTTTGTAATTTCGACCCGACGTTGCGCTCTCATTTTCAGCTCCTCGTGGTGAGTCAAGGACGTTTGATTCTCCGATGACCCAGAGAGTCAGCAGCAGCTTATTCACCCGTGCTGTTCAGCGTGGTACTGATTATCCAGCCGCTTTACAAGTTTTATCTCTGTTAGTCTGGAAAATCTACCTGAATTCTTCTTCATGCAGCAGATCTGTGAGTAGGTGGAGAGGAGTAAAAACCACAGCGATCCAGTGTTGCTCGTCTTTATTCTTATTTTTCACCTGAACTGTGAAAGGAAGACCATCATGTTGCCCGTGTCTTTGGATGAAAGCATCATGTCTCATGAATCATTAGATAAACATTTAGACTTAACTGTTGAAGGTAACCTGATTAAAGATGGCCGCCACAGCCAACTGAACATTAAAACCCCAGAAACTTCATTTTTAAAGAGCAAGTCACCCCCCCCACCAGAGTTTTATTCCACCCACACTTCCTGTTTGAAAGATGCGCCTAAGTTTCACTGAGAAACCATTTTCACTCATTATTTTTGAAAATAATGGGTCACTTTGAGTTTTTCATGCAGGCTGAACATGAAAACAGTCTCCTCCACCTACCTCCTGCATTAGCTTCTGATAGAAAATAGACTCTAGGTGAAACTCTAGGATTAGAAAATCCTGACAGATCTACGTCACACTGTCACTTAACATTCATGGACTCACCCATCTTGACTCACCACGGGGAAGGCTGTTGTTGGTTTAGCGTCCAGGAAACAGCAGAGAACGTCTGGGCTAGTAGAAGCTAACCGTTAGCATTAGCAACTCCACCACACAGCAGAACTCCTCCAGGCTTGTGTTATTAGTGGAGATAAAACATCAACGCTGCAGAGCAAACGGAGTCAGTGGTAGAGTCGTGTTGCTGTTAGCCAATCAGAGGAGAGATGTCCACATATCTGGAAATAAGACTTTAAATCCTGCCGTCTGAAGCTAATTTCTCCTCTGGCTGAAACAGGCGCACCGGAGCTTTTTTTCCCCAGAGTACAACTTAGAAAGCACTCATTCCTACCAGAGACCACTGCAAATGTATTAAAAATCAGAGTAAAGTTGAAGGACCTCTTTAATTATTTCTGTTTGTGTGGTTTTAGTCCGTTCCTGTTTGGTGTTCAGCGCATTAAAACACAACATTGTGTCATTGTGGTTGTTGGGCTTTTTCACCTGAAACTAACGTTTAAACAGTTAACTTACTGCAGTGCTCTTATTTACGTTATGATTTTAATAAGAATACATTCCGATCAGGGTGGTCTCCCTTTTTTCCTTAAAGGTCCCTGTTGGAGATTCTAGCCTGTGACAGACAGACAGGATGGGTGTTGGATTGGATCGGTTCTGCTGTTTGATCCAGCCTGGTTAGAAAACCAAAGGTTTCTCTGGGAATAAACGTTTCAGAAACAACAACTAACCTGTTTGTTATGATTCGTTTACTTCAAGCCCACGATTAAAGGATTTTCTCTTTAGTTTACTGTCTATTTAACGGTGGTCAAGGACAGAAATCTCAGAAGAATAAAATCCATATAAAAGCAGCAGCTCCACAGCCTGAGCTCTGATATCCATCCGTATCTGTTGCTATGGGAAACAACAAAGACTCAGATTGGAGAAATGGAGAATTGGAAAAGTGCAGCGGGGGCATTATCTGATTTTATCCACTTTAACTTCCAACAGCTTCAAGCCAAATCTATAATATCTCATTCATTGGTCCGTTGTAACATCTGAGCGGCTGGATGGAGCCGATGAGGAGGTTAACAACAGCTGGCACCGGCCTCCTGTATTAACTGATTTGTTAAAAACATTTTTGTGGAGCTCTTTGAGGAATCTGGCCTCATATTATCCATCTTTCCTCTGCAGGATTTTTTCACAGCTCCCACCGAGGCCTCGGGAAAGCTGTGATAATGATCTGAGCCTGTCCGTGAGTGTCAGTGGACTCAGTGGCAGCATCACAGCTAACAAGTAGCAGGTGCTAGTTTGCAGAAGGAAACTAGTAGCTGTGTCAGCGTTGTGTTTGGGGAGGGAGCGCAGGCTTTCCTGGAACGCTGAAAACTCCTGTCAGCCTGTCCGCAGGGACTCCGCACCAACACCATTTTTTAAATTAATTTCCAGGTTTGACAGCCAGAGTAGAGTCATCATTTATCTTTCATTCTGATTCATATTTCATTCTGAGCCAAAGTGCACTCACACCGGCGTTACATAGTGGGATTGCAACAGCTAATGCACACATGCACATCTCCCCCGTGAGTTCCAGTCAAACCGTAAAGATGATAAAAAATCAGAAACACGACCTTCGTCTGACTCCATATGTGATGATGAACCGGGCCTTGGATCAGTTCTTTTCCCATTTCCGTTCCGGCTCTGTGATTGTGTCTCATTTCTCCGTCGATTTGATTTTTGTAAACCACAAGTTAGAGGCACAGAGAGCGTAACGTAGCAGTGGCTGAGTAGTAAAATCCAATATCCCGGCGTGAGTCTTTCTATAAAAACGGTGAAACTGAGCTTGTTGTTTTGCCTGCAGCGGATTTTGAGAGGTTTGATGGCCAAAGGTGATAAAAAGCAGCGCTGCCTGGAATTAATTTAAGTGAGACGTAGCCCTTGCAGACCCGCGGTTTGATCTGTTAGGTGTTCCTTGGTGCGAACAGTGTTAGAGTTCCTTTTCCTGTTTCTCCATTAACATGAATTATTCTTCAGAAAACAGGTGCTCACATCATGTAAAGGCCATCATACCCTTAAACGTAATGAGAGGGTGGGAGATCTTGGAAAAAGTTCAGGCAAGCTATAAAAAACACAGCTCAAAGGTCCAACCCCCTTTCTTCAGACTCCACCCCTAAGCCACGCCTCCAGAATACAGGAGAATGCTGGAAACAGTGGATACAGTCATAAAACATAAAAACATAATGTTTTCTTACATTTTCTACCCTTTGTCACATCTTTTCTGCCATAGTTCCAAACGTAACGCACCTACCTAACAGCCACAAACCCTCCAGGCTTCGGACGGAGTCCTCATAGTCCGGTGCCGGTCATAAGTTCTCCAGACTCTGTTCTCACTGAATGTTTAGGAGAGAAACGCCACTGGGACCTAGATGGGTGAACCAGCAGGGAGGACTGATCTTATTACACTGGAAACCCTCTTATCTGTCATTAGGGGTGTGCAAAGCAACCAGTATTTGTATCTGTATTTGTATTTGTTGGGGGGTACTTGTATTTGTATTCGAGTAAAACTGTGCTGTCTGTTGGGGGGGGGGGCTCACTCATTCGGGCATCCGCAGTGGTCTCATAAGGAAACGCAGCTTTTTGAAATAAAGTTTCCCGAAAACAAATATTTTTTTTAAGTATTTGTTCGAAATAAATATTTTTAAAAAACACATTATTTGTACCTTTCGGGTTCGGCTCCACCCCCAGTTACCATGTAACCAGATTTAGCATACTAGCTAATATAGCTAGCCCAGCACTGGCTTCACTTCCTGTTCCGGCGCTCCAAGCTGAGAACGTGTGGTTTGATGGATAAATCAGGATCCAATCTTTAAGTAAGGGACATTCACAATGATTGGATGAGGGTTTTCCAGAATTTTACATTTCAGAAGTAATTAAAATTATTGTTTTTTTGACAAAAAAAAGTATTTTATGGGTTGCCATGTGAAGAGCAATTCTAGCAATATGGCAAAAAAAATGCTTCCCTCCTTGAAGCTCTGGTTTGGTTATTCGGTTCCAGCTCTTAGGCACAGAACCCTTTCCTACTATTTGGCCCACAAACAGTACCAGAACAGAGTCCATCCCTCGATCAGAGGTTCCGGAGCCCAAGCGGTGAATGAACGTAAACCCAACGTCGTCTATTTGGTATCGTCCAAACCTCGTGCTCTATCCAAAAGGGTTTGCATGAAGGCAACCAGACTTCTTTGGTTTCTTGAAGACGTTTTGCTTCTCATCCAAGGAGCTTTGTTAATTCTGGAAAATGGAAGGGTCAAGCTTATAGCTGTCCATTGTTGCTTAATGAGCTGAAACTACCTATGAATACCTCTCCTCCCTACCCCCTGAGGAGTCGTTAGGCCCTATTGTGTGGGAATAGTTGCTTTGATTAGATGCAGGTGTGTGCTCTATGTCTCCTTTGCCCAAAGTTAAGATGTCCAGGCCCTCTACCCTCATCTGCAGAAGTTATGACGGTCCGTTTCCCTGAACAGAAAATTTTGCTGTGCAGTTGCTGCCATCAGAGGCAAGGCAGCTGGAAGGACGCGTGTCGATTTATGGAAGTCAGTAGGAAACTATGAAGCTTACTTAGTGACAGCTCAGAAGCTCTGAAATTTAAGGTGTCATAGAGCTGATGAATGGAGAGAGGAGAGGCAGGGGCTGCCCGCTGGAGTCATATGTCACTGTCCAAAGTGATGAGGGAGCGTGCCTGTCGCTCCGTTACACCGGGACTCCAGTGATGGATCTCTGCTGGAATCACAAACCACATTTCCTTTAGGACAGGACGTCAGGTGCTCTGTGTTAAAGCTCTCTGCAAATCTGTTGATATGTAGAGACAAACGGTAGAGTTCCTGGAACCGTGTGAGACACAAAGGTAAAAGTTTTCTCTCGCTTCACCTTCAGAGGCCGTCTGACCGGTGGAGATGATGGTGATGAGAAAATCCTGTCAGAAGATGTTTTACTATCTCTGTACATAATTCTCTGGATGTTTTCCAGGGAGACTTGATGAGAGTTTCCAAATGACTGAAACATTTGGTTCAGAGTTATTGGAACATTTGAGCAGCCGGCTCACGAGTAATGAGTCCGGCGACTCATTTAGCCGTGTGTTAATACAGAGAGCGATCATTTACCAGCAGTGACTTACTGCTTCATGCTCGTTTTCTGCTGATTTATATGTTAACAAATGAATATCATCGACTGTGGAGGAAAAACAGAAGAAGCGTGTTTCTGCTGCAAACACAAACTCTCGGTTAAGCTGGGTTTGGTCCTGATCAGGCCACTTTCAGCCCGTTTGGGTTCGTTCCCACCAACGTTTTCTCACCTCCAAACATCCTCAGGAGCTTAGGCGTGACATCTATGAGCTCTTCTCTCGCTGAGCTGCCAAGATGAAAAATGTGTCAGAATGTGCTGTGATGAAGCTGGAAGCAGGAGCGTTTACTGAACCAACAGGAAATAGAAAGTACAGATGCTGCAAAAGTAGGAACTACTTCAGCGGTGGGAAACTCAGAGGGATTATTAATTTGGTTTGAATGCCTGCAAATGTAATTAGTACGCTGAATTGGGCCAAAGGCTGCGAGCTGCACCTGCATATCTGCTGAGCTCCAGATCATTTGTGCGTTTTCTAAACAGCAGCAGATTAAATCTGTTCAACTAAAGAATTAAAGTGAGACTTTGTCATGTTTCCTGTTAAACAGAATTAATAACGAACTGGTGTTTTCTTTGTTGTCTTGTTAAAGTTTATTATGGCTCATTTATTCAATTTAGTTTATTTATATAGCGCCAAATCTCAACAAGAGTCGTCTCAAGCCACTTCACAAAGTAAACATTCCAATTGAATTCAGTTCATTATACTAGTTAAAAATTTCCTATGTAAGAAAACCCAGCAGATTGCATCGAGTCACTGACTTGTTGGGTCAGAGACTTTACAGCAACCTTCATATGCAAGCATGTAACGAGAAGACAGAGCAGGCACACACACACACACACACACACACACACACACACACACTAATGTTTTTTCTCCTCTCTCTAACCCAACCCTGTCTTACCTGTCGCTCC
>SSNS01000378.1:431050-449893 GCA_006937985.1 Aphyosemion australe
CCTATGTAAGAAAACCCAGCAGATTGCATCGAGTCACTGACTTGTTGGGTCAGAGACTTTACAGCAACCTTCATATGCAAGCATGTAACGAGAAGACAGAGCAGGCACACACACACACACACACACACACACACACACACACACACACACACACACACACACACACACACACACACTGATGTTTTTTCTCCTCTCTCTAACCCAACCCTGTCTTACCTGTCACTCTCTGTCCTGTCGGTCTATCTAGAGCTCCTCTCTGCGTTCTTTTCTGCATTTTTCTAAACCACGGATCTGGTTAGCTGGTCTCTAAATGCAATTATTAAAATTTTCTTCACTTTACAAACGACGAAGGGAGAGCCTTCCTGCCCTGAACTACAGGATCCATTTCAAAATGCTTCTACTAGTTTATAAATCACTCAATGGCACGGGGCTAAAATACATGTGGGATCTCCTTACAGTATACACCAGCAGGGCTCTGAGATCCTTAGGAAGCAGTCAGCTGGTAGAACCCCGGGTCAGAACCAAACATCATCATCAAATTTATTTATATAGCACTTTAAATGCAAACAATGTTGCCCAAAGTGCTTAACAAAACAAACAGAGTGAAGCTGCTTTTAGTCATGTATTCATCAGCCTTTGAATGATTGTTTTTATGCTGCACCGTCTGCACTGTACCTGCTCACCCTTTAACTTTCCCTTTTTGTCTTATTATGTCTAATTTTATTTGTGTATTTTAAATTTGATTTTAAAATCAGCTGTTTTATGTTGTCACGTTGATTTTAATGTTTCATGTTCTTGCTCCTGGAAAACACATTGAATTGCTTCTGTCCATGAAATGTGCTACATAAATAAAGCCGCCTTGCCTCGCCCCTCCAGGAGGCTAGAGCTGGTGTAGCTTCTTCTGGAGAGAAAAACATGAAGTTAACAGCATTTATGACAACTCCATCAGCTTGGAAACCCACTGGGGCCGATCACAGATCAGGTTTTATTTATTTATTTTATTTATACACTTATGTTTCAAGAGGATAAAACTGCTCGAGATGAGCCATCTTGTTTTTGAGCCGGTCCTACCTTACAACAAATAAAAGTAAGATATCAGAGTCAATAAGCAAAAAGACAAATCTAAAATCATTGCTCACAAACTAAAATAAATTAATTAATTAATTAATTAAATAAAATTCTGCTATGGCACATCCCAAATATATATAGGCAAAAAAAAAAAAATAAAAGCCATATAACCTAATTAAGACAAAAAACAATAGAACATAAACCCAACAGTAACGGGAAACAAAACATTCACCTTTATCTGTGTTTTTCCAGCGACATACTGAAGGATAAACTTGTTTTGGAGCAAACATCTGGTTTGAAAATAAACATTTTACATTAAACCCTTTCCCAGGGAGAAAAGCCCCGGCTTGGTCGTAATGTTTTGGCTGGTGCGAGAGCAGCTCGCTGTTCTGCCATCCTCCCTCTGATGATGTTTTATTGCCCCACTCTCACCTCCAGCCTGGAATTAACCAGCCACATCTCAACCCCATCCATCACCGCTCCAACTTTTAAATCAGCCGGCGTGATTAAAAGTCCTGACAAATGTAGAAACACACATTTGTCTTGCTAACCTTCCCTTTTCCCTCTGATTCCCCTGCAGTTGTACAGCTCAGTAGACTTTGGGAGAAAATGGCAGCTCATCCACGAACACGTCACCCCGAACAGATTCTACTGGTGAGTCATCTCGTCTCATGTCTGCTTTTTATTCCTCTTGTTTTAACTCTGTTCTCCAAAGTTTCACTCAGACGTGCAGAAAGTGCTCTTGGTGTTCAGCGAAGTAACAAATGACATCGGCGGCTCAGAACGAGGCGCGTGAGCGGCTGGAAATCTCTCCACGCCATACAGCCAGCCAGAGATTAATCTGGTCCTTCAGAACATGCTTTATATTCAGCTTCCGGGGCGATGTCTCATTCCACCCCGTTTCCCACACACCCCTCTGCTCATTTCAGACATATTGCACATAAATGCAGAACTGTTGTTGTTTCACATCAGCAGCGGAGGCAGAGGAGTGGGTTTCTCTGGATGCAAACATGCAGATCTGGACCTATGACTAATAATGGATCCGGGACATTCCTGTCGCGTCTCATCCACTCACGCCTCACACTGACTCCCCCTGCAGTGTACCAACTCAGTGTAAGAGTGCACAGTCATCACAAACTTGGAACTGGATCTCTTCCAGCTCATCCCTCCCCCCATCCCCCTCCTGAGGTGACAGGGTTGTGCCTGAAAGCGCCTGAGGTTTCATCCCCTACCGTACATAAATCCCAACTTCATCCACGCCATCGTGGCATAATCCCAAACATGAGCGGAATCCATCACTGGCTTTGCCCTTCACCACCACCGTTTTCAAGGATGTGGAAGTACTGGACATGCTCGAAGCGACGGCAGGCAGGACTCCAGTTGGCCGTTTCTGCTCAGCAGCCTCATCGGCCTCCGAGGGATATTAAACGTCACCACAATGGGACAGCAGCTGCATCGCTGCGGTCTAATCCTGCAGGATAACTCAGAGATAAACCCACTGTGTGTCCTTAAACATCTCAGATATGAAGAGGCTGTCTTTAGCTTTTATTTATATTGACGTAATCTGTTGAAGTCGCAGATGGGATGTTGCAGGAATGATGCAGAACTTGACTCAAGCACTTACTAATGATTCCCAAATCAAAAGAGCAGCTCATCACTAAAGCTCAAGACTTTTGCACAAGTCTAAAAGAGGAAAACAAAACATAGAAACACCTTCTAACATCTGGAATCTAAATATAAAGCTAAAGGTGTAAGAATGACATCCTGTGGTCAGATTTAGGTACTGCAGCCCATTTTTCTGTGAGTTTCATGGCTGTTGCCAGTTATGGATCAGCACCAGAAGATTCTAGATGACAAGTGAAGACGAGTCGTACACAATAAGCTGATAAGTAGATAAATACATTTTTATATCTGGTGTTAGCACTCTTGGGTGTTTTACGGTAGGGAGCACTTACTACACTTATTACGGTAATATGTCTCCGGCATTAGAGGAAGTGTGGCTGTTTGGCTGTTATAGTTCTGAACGACTCATTAAAGGAGTTAAAACGCCACGATTGACTCATTATTCACTTCACACACATTTCACTGTAATATTGAGTTGTTGGTAATTGAAAAAGTAGCTTGAGAGCCGACTCTTTGCTTCTAATTCACTGTTAGCATTGTTAGCTCAACGTTAGCCTCTAGCCTGCTTCACCACAAAAGGATGCCGTGGTTTCTTATGCTGGGCTGACACCTACAGACTTTGAAAAGACTCCAAAAGATGATCAGCTCACATCTAAAGACAGTTTTTAGTCCTAGACTAGTCTCAGACTAATCGCTGAATCTTGTAGGAACACTATTTACACGACTACAACTAGATTATTTTAGCATCTCATTCCCGCTAATGCTCTGCAGAAGTATGAAATGGAGGAGAAGCAGCTTTTAGCTACTGGCTTTTGCCGCTGCAGTCGTTTGTAGTGAAAAGAAACAGAAGAGAGCACCAGAGAATATGGGCACTTCTTTCTGTTCTCCACCCTGTCGTGGTATGAATGGCAGTTTACGTCAAAGACACGGCTGCTCTGCCCACAGCTCGACCAAGCGCTCCTCTCTCTCCACGGTCCACTTTCGCCTGCTTGGAGCTCTTATTTCAGCGTCTGTAGACATGTTTGTGTTGCTTCGTGGTTCCGCTGTGAGAACGTATTTTATTGGTTGTTGATCGTTGTACGTCACTACGGCTAGAGACAAACCTAGCATGCTGAAAGTGAAAAACTAGAGAAAGACTGGCATAAACCTAAAGACTGCCTGTCTTTAGTCTGAGACCGTGAAAATCCTTAGGTGGAAGCCCAGCATTAGGGGTACAAGAAATGGGGCCTTGTGAATTGGTTGGAAGTTTTGGTCTGATCATTATTAAAGTGGTCATAATGATGTGATAACCCCCTGGTGATCTGGCTAGATTCAGTGTGATTCCAACAAAAATCTGTTCATTTTCTCACTATTTTATCTCCAGTTTAAGGAGTAAGGAAGTGATCAGGGCACCAGGAAGTCCAGTATAGGCTTCTTGTTACAAAGCAAACATGTGAGTTCATCATCTCAGCTGGCTGCTCCAAAACGGACATTTAGACAAATAAAGGTTTGGCTGAAGGAAACATCAGAGGTAGTTTAGGGTTAACAGGGGTCACAAGCCACGACCGATCAATATGAGAATGAACAAAATAATAGTTTCATCTTTTTGTGAGAATTTATTTCAATATTCGGGTTTGTTGAACACGTTTTTCTACGTCTGTTTTCCTTTTCAAACTCCTTTTTTCATTTCTATCAGTTTCAGTTTGAATTCTTGTGTTTGACTCACGTTTTAAGTGGTGGAGAAAGAAACAGGTGTTGCTGGAATTCTCTTTACTGGGTTCATTTGCATTTTTACAATTTTAGCAAAACTTAAGTAGAAAAAAAGTAAATTGAAGGACTAAAGTGAATGTTTTCCTACGTTTTCCTGCCTGTTCTGTCTCCATCAGGTCAGTGGCAGGACTGGACAAAGAGCCCGATCTGATCCACATGGAGGCGCACACGCCAGATGGAAGTGAGTGCTTCCACCACCCAGACAGAAGTAATGAGCAGGTCTTCACAGGAATAAATCTTTATGAAGGAAGACGTAACTGTGGCCCACCCCGGCGCTAAATTCCTGATGAACGCCGCCCTGCTTCCTTTTCCCCTCCCTGAATGTCATTTCCATAACTCTGAATGACAGCATCGTTAGCGTCGCCGCACAATGAGTGAGATAAGTGAAACTTCCCGTGCCGCTTTGTGATGTTGGCAGAGCAAAGCCTTCATTTTCCTCTTAATGCCGCGGCGTGATTGACAGGCGCGGATGCTTGTTTGTTGCAACGGGGAAAAAGCAGGTGCAACAAAGACGTAAATTAAGCAGAGAAATGTCAGGAGAAACCTGCACAANTTTCTAGCCAGCACTTTGAATCTGTACTACATGCTTTTGTTTTATCAAGGCTTGACTACTGTAATGCACTTTACGCTGGTTTGAGTCAAGCGGCGCTGAGGCGATTACAATTTGTTCAAAATTCAGCAGCGCGACTGCTGACAGGGGCACGGACAACGGAGCATATCACCCCTGTATTGGCCTCACTGCACTGGCTTCCTGTGGCCTTTCGAATTAAGTTTAAGATTCTGCTGCATGTCTTTCGGGCTTTACATGGTGGTGCTCCTCCTTACCTGACTGCTTTATTAAAACGTCATGCTCCTTCACGATCTGCGCGCTCAGCTGAGCAGGAGTTATTGAGTGTTCCACGTTCTAGGCTCAGGACTAGGGGTGATCGGGCCTTCTCTGTCCTGGCGCCTACACTCTTTATTCGACAGTCACCATCACTGCAGGTTTTTAAGAGTCGTTTGAAGACTCATTTTTATCGTTTGGCTTTTATGTGACGTCTCTGATTTTAATTGTTTGTGATTTTACTTTTTATCTACTTGTTTGTAATGTTGCTTTTAATTTTAATTTTTATTCTTCTTTGTGATTTTATGCTGTGTTCAGCGCCTTGGGCCCCCGCAAGGTCGGTGGACGGCGCTATAGAAATAAAATTTGATTGATTGATTTGATTGGAATTCTGAGCCTCAGTCATCAGCAGCATCAGAATCTGAACAAACTCAAAAGGAACCATATGTGCATCATAACCAGCAACGCCTGTTCCACTCCCATGCATGACGGTTATGCTAAACATTTGGGATGTTTTAGTGAAAACTCAGGGGAGTCCTCATCTTCTGCATCCCTCTGCATCCCGCTTCAGTGTCAGCACCTGCAGCTGCAGCAGCAGTTCTGTATCAGCAGAGGGAAAAATCTGTTCAAACACACCTAAAAAGCTCGTAGGGACAAAATGATACGTGTACATAACACCGAGCGCCTCTTCATGAGGCAGAATTAGTCAGACGGGTCATTTCAGGTTCAGGTTTTAATAAGCACTTACAGGAGTTGATCACCATAGCAACAGATTCAGAAACTGATCCAGTTTCGTCTCCTTACAGGTTCAAATAATAGGTTTCAAACCTTTCTGTCTTTATTTTTCCTCTGAAAATAAAATTTAAACCAGAAACTCTGAAGTTCTGATGAAGTCGTTTTACTTTTTTGTGTTTTTGTTAAACATCACAGAAAATCTTCCTGTTGTTTCTGCAGGTTTAGAATCAGATGGAGGTCAAATTCATTCAAATTACAGGTTGAAACTTAAAAATCATTAATTGTCCTCATGAATGTCACACACACACACACACACATACTGTACACACACACATAAAAAAATGAGACATTCTTTCTGGATGTAAAATTATAGTATATATATATATATATATATATATATATATATATATATATATATATATATATATATGTACTAAAAATATTTTGACTTTTTAATTTCCGTCTTAAAGATTGAAGGAGGATGAACTTCATGTTTTTACTGAGATGCTTTCTTAATGTGCCATAAAGCAGTTAGTGGAGTGAATCTATTTTGCAGTAAACTCAGCTAAATTCATCAGTTGTAGTTTTTGTTTGTGTTTGAAGCCCGACTGGTTTTAATATTCATCCCAGTCACTGCCTGTTGTGTCGTATTTATTATGATCTGTTTGACAGACCAAAAAAAGAAGAATCTGAAATGGAAATACGCCGAATCCCGAGTAACACAGATGCAATTTATAGCTTATATTTTAATTTTCTCCGCAGCCTGAATATTATTTACTCTGACACGGTGCAAATGAGGTTTCCCGCGTTTAGGAATCGACAGAGAAAGTCAGGATAATTACACAAGTTGTCCACAAAAACAGCAGTTATTTAAATCAGCTTCCAGAAGCTCCTGTGATGCTCCAACTGTGTTAAAGATGTTTTATTTAGGAGGAAAAGCATCAGTTTTGTTTTTAAACATATAAAATATTAAAGTAAACCGGATTCATCAGACCTCTAAGGACCAGATTGACCTGAATGGATCCAGTTATGAATGTGGCGGAATAAATTCCTTCGTTTAACTGGAGGATATCATCAGTCTACCAGCAGGGGCGCCTCAGGTACCAGAGGTCCATCCTCCAGAACCCGACTCATCCCTGCAGCACAAACAAACAGAACTTCTCTCATCCAATCCAGTCTGACCTCTCCGAGTCTTTCAAGTGAACTCAAAGGCTCTCAGCCTGAACCTTCTCTTCAATCCAAGAACCTCCACATTTTAACCCCACATGCAGCTCAGAAGAAAGATCCTCCAAGGGATAAAAAAAAAAAATCAATTGCTCCAATTCCTCTTAAAGTTCAAACTGCTGCTGGTTATCTGGCCATCGATCTGCTGCTACCGGCTCCGGTTGCATGTGGGAATGCTCGGCAATGCTCGCAGCGTGGCTCGCTGGATTTCCCCTCAAAACTTGTTTTTTCTCCTCGGAGGGCGGAGCACTTACAAGATCAGTAACAAAATCAGCCTCGTCCAGCAGCATCGATCCTCCTCCGCAGCGAGGCGCCCGTTTGTGAAATGAAGGTTTTCTAATGAATTTTATGTCAGTATTGATCNTCAAATCAGACACAAAAACGTGGTCTGATGTGATTGAGAAGGAAGTTGGTTCAGGTTTAGGAGTTAATATCCATGTTTGTGTCGCTGACAGATGTGCAGTATGTCACGTGCAGAGCTCAGATGTGCACGGAAGCTAACAGGAACTACCCGTTCCCCGGATTCATCGACATCAGCTCTCTGGTGGTTCAGGACGACTACATCTTCATACAGGTAGGCCTCTGAAGGTCGGATCAGCACTTTTTTTAATCCCAACTGGAGTTAAGAAGCTCATGTTAATAACAAAATGACTGATGAGTTCTGGTCACATCATTAAATGATGCACAAACAGTTTCCTTTACTCTTTTCAGACTCAAGATATTTGAAAGGACCATTTTAACCAAATATTTTGATTATTAGTTATGTTCTGAACTGTAGTCTAGTCCCATGGGTCTGATGTTCTGATGCTGCTGAGACAGCCGTAAGTAAATATGCATTTAAGCAGCTTCACTAAAAAACATTTTTTACTTCTTATTTTTGAAAATAATCAGTCACTCTGAGTTTAACATGCAGGCTGAACGTGAAAATAGTCTCCTCCACGTATCTCCTGCATTAGCTTCTGATAGAAAATAGATGAAAGAACGCTCAGTTCAGAAACGCCTGACAGATCTACGTCACACTGTCACTTAACATTCATGGACTCACCCATCTTGACTCACGGCGGGGAAGGCTGTTGTTGGTTTAGCGTCCAGGAAAGAGCAGAAAACGTCTGGGCTAGTAGAAGCTAACCGTTAGCATTAGCAACTCCACCACACAGCAGAACTCCTCCAGGCTTGTGTTATTGGTGGAGATAAACATCAACGTTGCAGAGCAAATAGAGTCAGTGGTAGAGTCGTGTTGCTGTTAGCCAATCAGAGGAGAGATGTCCACATATCAGGAAACTCCAGATCCTGTCGTCTGAAGCTGCTTTCTCCTCCAGCTGACTTCTACGTCCTCCAACTGGAGCATCTGAGCTTTTTTCCCCAGAGAATGACTCACAAGGCATTCATTCCCACTAGAGACCAGTGCAAATGTATTAAAATAGGAGTGAAGTTGATCTTTAAGCACATAAGATGCTTGAGAAGGTCATAATGCTGAAGTATATGGCAACATAATGAGAAATATAATCATCAGAAAACAAACAAAAAGAAAAGCTGAAAAAGACTGTAGTAGATGATCTCGGTGTTCCAGAAGGTTCTTTTTGTTTGTAGAAGGAGTTTAACGAGGTAACCAGGTCCTTTACAATGTTTCCCTAGATAAAAGAGGCCAAATCTCCCTTCCTGCTTCACCTCCAAAGCCGACTCCTCCATCACTCATGACCACCTGCCTCTGGCGGCTCTTTTCTGATCAGCAGCGTTCTGCGTTAAAATCTGGCACAAGAATTTATTTTACTATGTTTTACACCTGACTCGGGTCAGTGTCACTATGAGAGGATGCCTACTCCATTCAGAACGAGCCAGAAGGTTTGGGTCAAACACCCTAAACGCTGCCAGTAACTACTGCAGTGGTGCCGTTCTGAGATGTGCAGAACTTCGTCCCACATCATGCTCCCGCAGGGTCACCAACAGACTAAAGGAGCTGGAATCCCCTTGGGGGACCTCCTCCGCAAACACGGTGTGAAGTTTCATCTGTATGCAGACGACTGCCAGATTTATTTTCCTCTGTGTTCGGGGGAGGGAGGCTCCATTTTAAATCTCTTGATTTGTTTAGTTATGGCTCGCAGCTAACTACCTCCACCTGAATGACAGTAAGACTGAGCTCATTACTTTTCTTCCTACTAGCAAGGTGGGTGTGAGCTCTGTTCCTGATCTGGATGTTCTGTCGCCCTACCAGCAGTCAGTTGTTCGTAGTCTGGGGGTGAGACTTGACTCAGAACTTAAGTTTGATGCTCACATTAACATGGTGGTGAGATCTTGCTTCTTCCACCTCCGACACCTAGCTAAAATCAAGCCCATGTNAAAAAAAAAAAATCAATTGCTCCAATTCCTCTTAAAGTTCAAACTGCTGCTGGTTATCTGGCCATCGATCTGCTGCTACCGGCTCCGGTTGCATGTGGGAATGCTCGGCGATGCTCGCAGCGTGGCTCGCTGGATTTCCCCTCAAAACTTGTTTTTTCTCCTCGGAGGGCGGAGCACTTACAAGATCAGTAACAAAATCAGCCTCGTCCAGCAGCATCGATCCTCCTCCGCAGCGAGGCGCCCGTTTGTGAAATGAAGGTTTTCTAATGAATTTTATGTCAGTATTGATCCGGAGGAGAACTGGGTTATGAAGCTGCAGAATCTTGTTGCTCGCTGCGTCTCAGATGTTTGTTTTCAGTTGCCCCCCCCACCCCAAACGGACTCCCGATGACTCGTAGATGAACCGTCAGGGTTGACTTTTTTTCTCCCTTTAACAGCCGATGAGGCTGAGTTAGGGAACTTAAAGATTTGTCTCGACAAAGAATAATAAGACTATTGATCGTCCTGAGGCATATTTACCGAGGTCCTCGCCGAAACCACCGAGTGCACCGACCCCAGAGGAGGACGGCCTAATCTGAATGCAAACTGACGGATTGCTATAAAAAGAGCAAGAAAATAAAAGATCTGTGCAGAATCATGATGGAAACATACCAATTTATTTCTATGACGCATTTAAAAACAGCATGGGAGCTGACCAAAGTGCCTCCCAAACAACAACATAAAAAAAGGCACAAAAAAAGCACTATGCCTTGTAGTTCATAGTTGGGGGGTCAGCTGACCGTAGCGAGCGCACAGGCACATAGGACGTGAGTAGGTGCCAGATCATTTAATGCTTTATATAAAAGCAAAATCTTGAATTTTACCCTAAAAGCCACGAGTAACCAAGGGAGATGCACCAAAGCCCCGGGGTCACATGGCTACGTCTGTTTGTGTTGGTTAGGAATTTTGCAGCTGTGTTCTGCAAACATGCAAAATAAAACACAAGCTCAACACTCAACACTTCCAGTGGTTCCAGATCATCCAAAGACCTGTTCAAAGTCCCCGTGTCACCAGCAGAGCTCCGTCACAGGGAAAACTCTAGAAATCAGATCAGTTTCAGGGATGTTTAAGAGAAGTAAACCTTCCCAGAGAGTAAATAATCCCAAGGTGCTTCAACCCTGGTCCTCAGCGCCCCCCTGCCCTGCATGTTTTCCCTGCTGCCACACACCTGACACAAACGAGTGAGTGATTAATAGGCTTCTGCAGCATTTGATGTCCTCCTGAGGAGGCAATGCAAATATGTAAATCAGGTGTGCTGAAGCAGAGACATGGAAAACATGCAGGACAGGAGGGCGCTGAGGACCAGGGTTGAGAAACCCTGCTTTAAAGGTTGGGAACGTATGATGTCATCAAGGAGAGGAGCGCAGTGGTTAGTGCTGTTGCCTTGCAGCAAGGAGGGCCCGGGTTTGCAACCCGGCATAGAGTTTGCATGTTCTCCATGTGCAGACGTGGGTTCTCTCCGGGTACTCCGGCTTCCTCCCACAGTCCAAAAACATCCCTGTCAGGTTGATTGGGTTCTCTCAATTGTCTGTAGGCATGAATGTGTGTGTGAGTGTGTGCATGGTTGTTTGTCCTGTGTNTCCTGGTCTCAGAGTGAAACATTTGTTATACTGAATTAATTGTAAATTATGTGTTTCAGGTCCCTACATCAGGACGGGCCACCTATTATGTGTCGTACAAGAGAGACTCATTTATACAAATCAAACTGCCCAAATATTCCCTGCCGAAGGTAAGCTGCAGCACACCGGTGACTCTTAAAGCACTTTTAATTTCTAAATGTCAGAGGAAGTTAATCGTTTTTCATTATTCTTGACAGATTGTTGCTGTCAAAGGACAGAATTTAAGTAAAAGACATGAATCGGTTGGTTTCTAGTAAAAGTGTTAGTCCTTTGAACGTCCTCTCAGAGTGGGACAACCAGTCCAGTATGTCCGGATCCATTAATATTCCCACCACAGCGCTGATCTTATGACCAGTCTCACGGGGTCAACGTGTTCTAATCCGTCACCCCCGCGCCTCCAGTCATAACTCCTCCTAATCTCTCCCGCTGCTCCCTGATAGGACCTGCACATCGTCAGCACTGACGAGAAACAGGTATTCGCAGCGGTGCAGGAGTGGAACCAGAACGACACCTACAACCTCTACCTGTCCGACACCAGAGGGATCTTCTTTACCTTGGCCATGGAAAATGTCAAAACCACCAGAGGCATCGGTGGGAACCAGATGCTGGACCTGTATGAGGTACGCACCTGATGGAATCTGTCTTCACGCAGTGAGTCAGTGATTAAGTATGGAGTTTTTTTGTTGGTTTTATTGACAAATTTAAATATTGACAGATGGCCGACACGTCCCCATCGACTTCTGCTGTAAAATAAGAGGCTGAAGCCACGGTATTCCGTTTTCACGAATCAGAGCCTAGCCCCGCCTTTCCACTGGACGCGAAAGCGGCGTGTAACGCAATAGAGGCGTTTTACCAACGAGCCAACCTGGAGGTTTTCAGACACGTCGTTGGTCCTGCAAGGTCACAAAGTCTTGGGAGAATTACAACCACATGAAAGTACTTTCCACCGAACGCAAAAGCGCCACGAAACGACTGCTAATTGCTGCGAAGTATGTTTTGCGCAAAGCGGCCGCAGCAATTAGCCGTCTGGCCGCAAAGCGTAACATTTTGGGCGAGAAGTGAAGGAATGCTTTGCTTACGTTTTGAGTCAACTTTTCATTCTTCCAAAACACGTCAAAGCTTGTAGTTCAGATCGGGCCAGACAGGAAGTCAAACACGAAAGCAGTGTAAAACATCTGGAAACTTTCAAAATAAAAGTTTCGTGCAGATTTCTAGTTGCTTAACTAGTAAAAAACGTACGTCATTTCCTGTGAAACCTCCGTAGCCGAGGTAAACAGAACAGAAAATAAACCGCAGACATTTTAGGATTCATGCTGCCATCTTTCTCTGTGCTTGTTGGCGATGGTGGCAGAGGAGTTAAGTGGCCGCCTTGCAATCGGAAGGTCGCAGGTTCGCACCCCGCTCAGTTTGTCACTGTCGTCGTGTCTTTGGGCAAGACACTTAACCCACCTTGCCTGCTGGTGGTGGTCGGAGGGTGTACGGCAGCCTCGCCTCCGTCAGTGCGCCCCAGGGCAGCTGTAGCCACAGTCTGTGAATGTGTGGATGACTGTGTTGTGAAGCGCCTTGGGGGGTTGTAGAACCCTAAGAAGGCGCTATCCAAATACAGGCCATTTACCATTTGTGTGAATTTCCAAAATCACGCATGGCGTTGTAATTCTCCCAAGACTTTGTGACGTCGAGGGAAGAGCTGCATAGAATGCTTTCGCTCCCGTTTCGAGTCTGAAACGCCCCCGATTGGAAGGGAGCTCGAGGGTAAACGTCTCTATTCAGTTACACGCTGCTCACACGTCTGGTGGAAAAGAGGGGTAAAGCTTTAGGATGTGAAAGAAGTCAAGAAAATGTCTAATTTACACAGAAAGATCTGATTTTTGTGACATTCCTGTGTTTTCCCTCATGTTTATCACTGATATGACTGAATAATTGAAGTTCATCAGAAACAGTTGTGTTTCATGGCACATCTAAGATAATAAAGCCAATGCTTTCGCCTTAATTAGAACAAAAGTTGTTTTATTGTTGGTGACGTCTTTCATGGGTTTGGTTTGTGTGTAAAGTGCTTTATAAATAATAATTGATTATTAAAAAACATTGTTTTTCTTTGAAACCATAAAAAGTCAAACCGAAGTTTATCAACAAACCACTTCATCTTTTTCAGCTTCTTATTGTAAATTAGGTGTGAGTGTGTTTGTTCAGGTGTAGCCCCGCCTTTCACGCAGTAACCAGCCACCTGTATGAACAGGAACATCAACAAGTAAAGAAAACGGATGAACGTCATTTTCATTTCAGAAGTTTCTGTTATGTTTTTATGTTTCTGGGTTGCTTCAGAGCCGGTTACGGCATCTCCTAACCCTCCAGACCAGGTCTGAGTTCCACTGGCATGAACTGATGATTTACACTCTGCCCAACCAATCCTCTAATCTTGTACGGGACTCCACGAGAAGTGGGACATGTCCGTCCACAGACGTGCTGCGGCGGGCCTCTTACTCGTCTTTCAGAGTACGGACAGGTTTGCATAACAGACGGCGGTCATCCATCTTGGTGACAGCAGACACCTCCAGCTCAGAGAACAGGCTCATCACGGAGCGCTGCTGGGAAACTACGGGCTAATGCTCGTTAGCTTCCCGGCTACCTTCTGTATGTGTTTGCCTTGAAAACAGGAGAGCGCACTTCCCTCCCTCGGCGCTCCCCTGTGAACCTAGTTTATCACTCCTACACTGGCAGGTGTGATAGAGAGAGTGAAGGCAGGAAGTGAGATATTGGCCAGCTGCAGTAGCAGCAGGGTGGTAATTAACAATGCCATTACTTCTCCTGCCCGGGACGCGGACTGTGAGCGAGACTCCTATTTCCATGCAGCACGAGTTTATTTTTGTGGCGGCCGACGGAGCACAGTGTTCTGCGGCTTTAGAAGATTCATGCAAATAGCTCAGAGAATCAGTTTGAGAACACCTGTGCTGTTTATACAGAAAAAAACCAGATAACAAAGCGAATACAGAGAAATGTGCCGCTAACGTGGACGAGTCAGGAAAGTTTGTCCTGGACAGACGAGGCGGAGACAGACCAATCACCCACACAATGAAATAAACAACTGCACCTGAATTTAAATGCACTTTTTAACTCATTATTTGAACTCGTCGGCTCAAACCTGCGACTTTTAGTCCGTTTTTCCACGGTTCTGATAAGAACCTAAAGCCAGACGTGTGCAGACTGGAAGGAGCGAGACGGAGACGATCCCTGAAGAGTCTTTTTTTGTATTTGTCTCACGGTTTCATACTTTTTGCAGACTGACAGGCCCCCTAAGAAAACCAGCTGCATGTCCTGACTTTGTTTGTTCCTACGGGAAAAACAAACCGGAGCGGAGGTTCTGATCGACCCGTTCACCTCACGGGCTCAGACGGAACATATCAGGGACATTTTACACCAGAACAGACTATAAAACTAAAACGCTGACTTTTAATGTGACTCCTTCGAAGAAAACTAATGAATGCACCTCTAAAGCAGCCCCAGTGTTACCACGGTAACTAAAGAGTTGTTTTACTCCCAAATTAACAGAATAATTAAAACCATTATCCCTGGATTTTATGTTGGAATCACTGAATTAGTACCTATTTCTATCCTGTTAGTAGCAGCAGTTCCTCTCCTGATCTAAACAGAGAGCTGCTCCGTCTCTGCGGAGTGGAGCCAGCGAGGAGGATTTAAGCTGCGGGACTTATTTACTGTTATTGGACCTGGACAAACCACAGCGCTCGTCTTCCTAAAGGGCTTCGGTTTGCTTTGTTTCTCCCTCCAGAAGAAAATAAATGATTTCTTTGTCACAAAGAAAATTGTGCAATTATCTCCTAAATTAGACAGATTATTTCATCTGTAACCAGACAGGATAAGAGTAATTCCTGTAATCATGAGCTTTTATTGTGAAAATTACCTGTGGGTTTGAGTGGGTTCCTGTTGGCTGTTTTCTCTCTCTCTCTCTGATGGGTGAGCGAAGACAGGAAGTGGGCTGGTCTTGTTGGAGATAATCAGACGCTGATTCTGGTGGTAATCTGGTTCTCTGTGTTTGTTTTTCTGGAAGAACAAGAAGGCAGCAACACGACAAATGAGTCATGAAACGTTTCTCTGGTTTGTCTCACTTTAAATGACTGGAGTCTTCTGCTGTTCTGCAGAAAAATCCATCTTTCCATCATAGAACCGATCTGAACCAGAGCGGCTGCACGGGTACGACCTGCAGGAGGACCAGTAGCTATGATCACTAAAACAACAACAAGCCGATTATACAGGAAGCTGTCAGGTGATGCTTCCTGCAGAAATCTGGTGTTCTGATCATTTGCGTATTACACCGTATGCCGTCTATCAGACTAGCATACGCGTCAGATCATTATACATATTTTAAGCTGTATGTCACCCTGATGGGCCATTTCACCAGTCAGAACACCATACACTTTGCTTAAGCTCAGGATCCTGCTAGCTAGTCGAAGTGTTACACTGGTGTGTGGTGAAAACTGTCCTCCACGTTTGACCTATCCTCATGGGGAGGGGTGAGCTGCAGACACGGCCACGCTCGGGAACTATTTGGTGGTTTAACCCCCCCCCCATCCAACCCCTTAATGCTGAGGGGCAAGAAGGCATTGGGTCCCATTTTCTCTTAAAGTCTTTGGTATGACCCGACTAGGATTTGAACCCTGATCTCCCAGTCCCAGGACGAACACTCTACCACTAGGCCACTGAACTGGTTATAGCTGATGGTTCTTTCTCTAAGTGTCTCATAAAAAACCCAATAAATTCATAGCTCTGCTTTTATGTTTTCATTTAATGTGTTTAATATAAACGGTTTGGTCAAAAATCACTTTAGATCTCTACACGGACCCTTCCACTGGGAACATGATGGATGTAAACAAACGGCAGGATTTGCCTAAATTCCAGGAAAAGGAGGAAGTGGGAAGATTTTACTTTCAGAGCAACCAAAGTGAAAGTCTTAGAAACAAACCTCTAAAATCTGCTGCTAAAGATAAAGCTAACGCTTAGCAAGATAAAAAAGATGATGTACGGTAAACCCATGTATCATATATTAGACAGCATTCTCAAAGCAGATATCCAAATGCCAGATTTTCCTGTGATTACTGTGGAATTTTCTTATCTTCTTTTTTCATTTTTTCATTTATTTTTTGTTGCCCATAAGATAAATGATGCACCTGAATCGTGATACATCCAATAAATGTTAAACCTGCAGCAAATCCTCACAGAAACCTAAACGTAGGTCGACATTAAAAATGGATTAAAAATGAAGACAACTAAAACCAGTTTGATTAAGATCAGCCCTGGAAGTCCTCCAGTTTAATTGGTTTTAATCTCAACTTTTTATTCTACTTCCACATGTTGTTTGAGGCCGTAAAACAACTTTGATTAGACCTAAAAGCACCAGCTTGTATTTTATTTGTGTGTGTTTTTAATCTCTTATCCAATAAAACACAAACAGGAGCCGGCACACCAAATCCAATCGTTTTTATTATGCGATGCAGGAATTTGCCGTAAATAGGGATCAAGCAGGGAGATTGATTTCTGTCGTCTTCGCTCACATTGTAAAAGTAGAAAATTAAAAAAGCTGCTTCTGTGATTCAGCAGCTGAGAGGAGAAATGATCCAGATCTAAATCCTGCTGCTGTGACACAAAAATCTCTCATTCAACTTTAAATTTGTCTTTATTAAACTGTTTGTCATGTTTATAAGAAGCCTATTAAAAAAATCATGTTTCTAATTTATAAAAACAAAAAAGAAAACAACAACAAATCAAACCTGTAAATACAAATTAAATAGTTGGAGTAAATGTTTAAATGAAGCTGTGTAATAATTAAAGAAAAGGTGTTTCTGGTTTCACAACAACCACAGTAAACAAGAGTGGAGAAACAATAAACTCTAAGCACTTTAATAAAGGCCAGCTGGACCTTTTATAGGTTAAAGATAGAAATAATAAGTTAGATCAGGTAATTATTCTGGCTCTAAAGTCCTAAAACTCCTATTTAAATATAAATATTTCTGATTAAACCATGAAAAAACAGATATTTGTTTTTTTCATACCTTTTTATCCACAGCAACCTATAATTTTGGATATAACAATGCTGTTAATTAACCCTGTTTGTAAACTGTTAAAACCTTTAGCTGCTTTAAATCTAAACTATTTAACTTTGGTTTTTGTTTCATAAACAAACATCTGGAAGAGAAGCTTATTTTATCTCCACATAAGTCTCATTATTTGCTAGTAAAGAACCACGTTTTAGGTTAATTAGTATACTTATTTATTTTGTTTTGTTGTCATTATTAGAATAAAAGCATCAAGCTGACAAATTAGGCTGAAAATGTTACAGAACATTAAAAACTTATAAGAATCAAAGTGAAACCAAACAAAGTGAGTTGATGTTTGAAAACAGAGATTTTGTTTTTTATTGGTGATTAAACCAGATTAAACCAGCTAGACTAGTGATCGCTCAGATGTTTTTATATTGGGTTTGGGTGGAAAAGTTATCAAGAAAATATCCGGCTTGCTGCAGCTTTTTGAGACAGACGACGTCACAGCAGTGGCAGTTATGTTGTATCTGGTGACTTTAAAACCTTTTTATTTATTTAGTTACGTCTGCTAGACTGTTTGTTTCAAAGAAGTGGGGGCTTGTCCGGGATGCTTTCTTTGCTGAGCTGCAGACAACCATGGCATAATTTTTCTCAGTTGCTGACATTTGGTAAAACAAAGAGAGCAGTGGAAAACACAAACAGTCTAACATACATGTAACTATTGATCCATTCATTCATTCATAGTTAGTTAGCCTTTTTATTTAGCTATTCCTTTAACATTCTCTGTTCTAGCAGCTTACTTTAAAATATTTTTTTCACCACGTTAGCGGGTTAATTTGAACCTGCAGCACTAATGGCTGGAGTTTTAAAGGCCCTATCAGTGATATTCATAGAAATCATGGTAAAAACTGCGACTCTTTAGCGCCATGCAGTTTCGAGTAAGTATTGCAGCTACGGTGGCCCACTCAAAAAGGCAACAACTCCAGCGTTCACTCCAGCTATCTGGTTCGTTTTTTTATAAAAAGCATGAGATTGATTTATTTCCAGTCTCTGTAGCCTAACCCACACAAAGCATATAACTACTCAAGCAGGTAAAAAACATTTTTTAATGAGTGTTCAGTCTTAATGCATAATGCCACACGTAGCCCCCCCTCCCCATCCCCCGACAAGACGATGCGCGCGCACCCCCCCCGGAGACGATGCACGCGCACCCCCCTCCCCCCGCGCGACGAGGCGGCGCTATCCTACACCCCCCTTAGTCAACAAACATCACGGCTGTGAACATTTCTAGGGGAAACACTGCTGTTAGCTGTTGTATCAACCTACCAGTCCTGAAGGAAGCTAGCATAGCTGCCTGTCACCGATTCACACACGGAGGAGGGGTGGCATCAGCTGTGGCGTCCGGTGTCATGTGGATCAGAGCAGCGGAGTAAACAAGAGTCTGCCGGTTAGCCATCAGCTGATCGGTGTGCGCAGCAATGAGGATCGAGATGGAGCTAACATCAACCACTGGCTGTTTAGCGATCGGATAGCCGATGAGGTTTGGCTGGAGCCGGGGACACGCTGTGGAAATAAA